>DVQP01000966.1:0-18070 GCA_018231745.1 Danaus eresimus | reverse complement strand
TACCATAATCCCTTTTAGCTTACGTATTAGCAGAAGCCGGTTACGACGTGTGGATGGGGAATGCCAGAGGCAATACGTATTCAAGAAGTCACATTTCCCTTAAACCTACATCTTCAGCTTTTTGGAAATTTAGCTGGCACGAAATCGGTTTTTACGATATACCCGCTATCATAGATTACGTTTTAAGAGAATCCAAAGTTCCCAAAATACAGTATGTAGGTTTCTCCCAAGGAACAACAGCCTTTTGGGTGATGATGTCTACAAGACCGGAGTATAACGAGAAAGTATCAGCAATGCAAGCACTTGCACCAGTGGCATTTGTTGGTAATATTAAAAGCCCGCTTGTCAGAGCCCTAGCGCCTTTTACAAATTCGCTAGAAGTAAGTTTATTTAGCTTAGATATTTGTTATATTTGTTATTGATAAACGCGTACCTGACGATTTGACTTAATATAAGCAGTGTAAGTAAATTAAATAGAATAATTAAAGTTTAAAATAACTTTTAATAATATGAATGCCTACAATTATATAAGTTTTATAAAATGTATATGTAATTTTTGTTACATATAGATTCTAAAATCTGTGCTTGTTTCAATAAAATTAATTACACCATATTTTTTATATCGATAGAAAGGGCTTTATATAAACACTTAATTACTTTTGCAGACAATTTTGGGTTTGATCGGTGCAAATGAATTACTAGCAAATGGTGTTATAAACGATATAGCTGGAAAAACCTTATGCCACGAGAAAGCCGTAACACAGATTCTCTGCACAAACTTACTATTTCTTATGTGTGGATATGATGAAAGTCAACTCAACAAAGTAAGATATTGCAAAACTCTTTTTGGTGGTTATTATAAATTTTTTTAACATGAACTCTTTTGTTCCAGACAATGCTTCCGATAATTCTAGGCCACACACCAGCCGGCGCTTCAACGAGGCAAATGATTCATTTTGGCCAACTCTATAAATCCAACAAATTTGCTAATTTCGATCACGGGTGGCTTAGAAATAAATACATATATGGAACATTTAAGCCTCCAGAATATAACTTAAGCGCCATCACAACCCCAGTTTTCCTCCATTATGGAGACAACGACTGGTTATCAGCGCCAGATGATGTTGACAAACTATTCCACCAAGTTGGTTCGGTGGTGGGGAAATACAGAGTGCCACACGACAAATTTAACCATTTGGATTTCATCTTCGCCATTGACGCTAGAACACTTGTATATGATCGAATTATAAAAATTATGTCTCGTTTTAATTAATAAGCAGTTGTCAAAAAAAAAATGTTTTATTTAAATAAGACAAAAACAACGTACACGACGAAAACGTTTTGTTATAACTCTCACAATACATTAGTAGAGGATTCCTGGAAAAAATATAAATCTATAAATCTCTAAATTGCACTTTTTTCGCAATCGCACATTTTTAACATAGTGCTGTAAATTGATCACAAGTGTGGACTTACAAATTAAATGCAAAAACTGGGAATACGTTCACTTTTTCCTTATACAAAGTATTAAACGTAGGCTTATGAATGCAAAACAGAAAACGTTACTTATTAAGTTTTTGACGGAAAAATTGTGGTAAGTAGATATAGGGATATTTAGGCCATCTGAGATAATTCAAATAATTTTAATACTTGACAAGGAGTTTAGAAATGTAGTTACTATTCAAATCATTAAAACGTGGTCAGTTTTTTTTTTGGTTAAAAATAATAGGTAATTTATCGAACCGAGGTCTTCTATAAATACTTACAAAAATAGAGTCGTTCAAAGAAGATAGTGATGATATTTTAGAACAAGACGGATTGGATCTACAGCAACTCATTTTATGATATGAAGCATCTATCTTTATTTTTTCCGAACTCAAACGCTTGCTGTTTGCTATTCTCATTTCTCTTTTTACAATAGTACCAAAAGTATCATGAACTGTAAAGAAAAGTAATGTAAGCTTAAGCTTATCTCAATCACTTCTTAAATTATAAATTCAAGTTTTACCTTTGGCCAATATCTTTACTGGATCTTCGTGTTTATTGCAAATGTTTTTATCTAAATTTTCGTCTTTAAATGGTCCGTTTGTTTTATGTAAAACTTGTAAAAGGGAGACCTTTCTGAATTTCTATAAGAGAACAAGAGTTTTTAATCGAATTCCTATAAAATTACAAAAAAAACTTAATACATTAACATCATTTGTAACCTCATTTTGACAATTTTTTAAAGTAATCACAATCTCTGAATCAACTTGTTGAATTAAACCAGTGTCTCTTTCGTCAATGTATGTTTCAAATGGCTTCGGTATCACAGCGGTATGAGTATCAGAAATAATCATTGGTATATCTGATATATTTCGGTTCCTAATCATCTGTCGGAGTTCTAATTTGAGTGAAAAATTTTCACTTTTAAGTCTTTTCAATTCGTCGTTTTGTACGTTGTATCTTTGTTGTAAATATTCTAAATCATTTTTACATAAATTTAATTCTGCTTCGTTAGTGTCACACGCATCACATCCGAAATCTAGTGTTTTTACCCTAAACGAGGTGCAACGACTTAATTTTCTACGTAACGATCCATTGTGCTCTTGAATGCTACTAATTTTGTGTAATACCTTATCATCAGTTTCTGTGGTTTTATGCTTAAAATTATCTTTGCCTTGATTCTGTCTAAAATTGCTTAACCTGCTTTCTTTCTCTACATTTTTCGTGCTTGATCTGCAGGTTAGAGAACTAAAATTTATTCGTCCGCTTACACAGGGTGATAAGTTCTTAACGATTATTGTTTGTTGAACCATTTCATTTTGCCAAGCCTTTGCTATATTGTGTACGCTTTCAATACTGGTACAGGAAGTGTTAATGTCTTCATTTTTAGGTATCTTAATATTAAATATTCTTTCTATTATTATCTTCCACATCATTTTAATGCTCTTAAGTGCTTCTAAGCATCGCTCACAAGGCCAATGAGCTGTTTCAAATTCCTCCTGAGAATGACATGTAATATTAAGACATAACTTGTAAAGTATTTGCGTAATTAAAATATCTTTAATAATATTACCTCGTCAAAATATTTTTCATGAGCTGTATCATTTTTCAAACATTCTTTCATGCCGTGACACGATGAGCAGATACTATCTAGCACAAGTTTAGATTTACAATCGGGATGGCAACGGGGTGAGCCCTTATTATAGAAAACAATTTTTTTTGTTAGTTAGTCCTAACATTTTTTTACTATACTTAGGCTGTATACTTAATTTACTACACTTAATATTACCCTTCCACGACCTCTCCAAGTCATAGTTTTTAAGAAACTTGTTATTGTACAAACTGGAAGTACGCAAATAGGCATGTTGCACTTTATCCAATCCCTGAAGTAACGCCCTCGCGTTTGGTTATCATGACTCCATGCTCTAAGGTCGTGGCAAGATTCATATGACTTAATTTTTCCTTCGTTCCGTGACAATAGTTTAAGCTTGTTCCTTTCCGTTAGAAACATTGAATTTTGTAATCACAAATATAAGATTTCTTTATGATATTTGCAGTTCACCTTGCAATCATATTTATTAAAACAAAAATTTTGAAATGGAATGGCTGTTGTTACGTTATTACAATTAGTAAATTTTCCACAGACTTCATATACAAATTGTGTCACTAACATCATTTAAAATATTCATGAAGATTTTTGTTCCAAATACATATGAAATGATATTACTGGCATGATAAACGAATAATATCTATATACAAATAAAACACATACATTTAAATTGACATTCTGTTCAAAATCATTCCGTCTGGATTTCTGATGTCAATTAAAAAGATTTGATATTTACATTATTTACAGTCTACAATAAATAAGAAAAATAGTAATTTAAATTGTATAATTATGTCTACAATGGATGGCAGTGAAAAGTAGCCATTAATTTTTATGCCTATATGCTTAGAAAAATTATATTTATTGATAGTGGTTAAAGTTTTCGGCTATGTCTTTTATCACGAAAAGGGAACGAGTATTCAATGAATACGACCTATTTGACTTACCGGCTAGGAATGAGGGAAAACTGAAAACGTATGCATCATGTACGGACGCAAGAGCTTGGTCCCATTTCTGTTCAGATAAAACTGAGCATTTGGTAGATATTATAAAGCGAAATAATGAAACTGTGCGTCCCAAATACGTACCAACTGACGTCATCGTCAACACTCTGATGACGGCGAAGAATGCGGAAATAGCAAGATTGAGGCGTAAGATTGACGAATTTGAACAAATGATAGCAGCTTACGATCAATTGGAACTTACCTGTGAACAAAAATGTGAAATAGCAAATGCTGTAAGTTTAGATATTAACTTAAATGATACGACAAATTTCTTTAGACTTTAATATAGATATCACAGAACAAAAATGTTAAAAAGAACATGTGTTGAACATTGAAGTCGTTACAATATATCAAAAAAAAAGATTATATTTATCCCTGAGACAGTTTTTGATATTTAAACATCAAAATCCATTGTTGCATTTCAGCACGCCGCGATAAAAGCTGCCAATAAAGAGTTGGATGAAATGGTGAGTTCGAAGAATTTGCCAGGTGTTTTATAGAAACTTTTAAAATTAGGCAATGACTTTTTTTCTTATTTCAGTGTTTGGACTTGGATCTTTCTGGATACACCGAGGTTATTTCATATAATGCTTTGAATACTCAACGAATATAGAAAATTGTATAATGTAAAATTTATTATTTCAGGGCGTTGATTCTGAGGCTTATGAGGTAATTTTTATAAAATTATAACTTTAAAGTAAAATGTAACCTCGAAATTAATCATAGTAAAGTTTATTAAAAATGTAATTTTTTGCTTCCCTTTCTTAGAAGTAATAATAAAATTATTTAATTTGTGTCTAAAATTATGACTCTGAAATACAAAAATATTTTTATAATGTTAAAATCTAATATTAATTTGAATAATTTTTCAGACAGGAAAGTCACGAGGCGATGAGGTACAATAATTTTTATTTTTCTATTCAGACAATTTTATACTTACAATGAACTGTAATCGAATATCTTAAAATCAATTAATTTATTACTACGTAACTTTAGAGTTATGTCTATTTAATAATTTTATATATTACCAAATAATTTCTAAATTTCACTATTATTATTTTTTGCAGTCCACAAAATTCTCCAAAGAGGTAAGTAAGCTACTAGCTCCAAAGAGGTAAGTAATTAAGCTTCGAATACTAGGAATAAAAAAACATATTTTGACAGGTCGAGCAGTTTAAGGAGAAAGACATAGAAAAAGAGAAAGAGGTATTTCACACTTGTTTATATATGTATAAAAATAATCATTTTATATGCTTTAAAATAATCAATATATTTTTAGACTGCAAAATCTGGAGGCGATGAGGTAACTGGGCTAATGATGTATTACTAATAAGTATATAAATGGCTATTTTGATATGTAAATAATTTTTAGTGGATTGTGGAAAAAGAAGCGATGTCTAAAATGGAAGCTAAAAGTAACCAGATAGGATCTCCTCCTTGCGTGTGTGATGCAAGCACTTGTACGTATCACACCGTCATGAATATTGTAAATAGGAATAATAATTAACCAAAAAATAAATACTAATTGGATGTTTTTATTTCAGCTGCTTATGACAGTAGAATAGATGAAATGAAAGAACTGATTATAAACAAAGACGCGAAATTAAGTGCTATGCAGAATAATATAGCGGTGATGCATGTTTTTTGTATATTAATTATTAATAAAAAAACTCGAGAATCTTGTATAATTTTGTTGGAGTAAATTTTTTTTCTAAGTATGTAGATGTTCAATCACTCAGTTTTCACTTTAGGTAATGGAGAATGACATATGTGAACCTTATTGCATATACGCTCATATATATACGGCTCTGGTAAAGATATTTGAAATTTTATGTCAGAACAAGAAATACAAACAGTATTTAGATTTATTGGTAAGTCATAAAATATTCATTATAATATTTCTTTTGACCATTTATTTAAATACTCTTTATTTTACAGACTGCTGGTAAAGACACGAGATGTATAGACATAACAGGCAAAATTTTATTTAAAATGAAAGTATTAGAGAAATTTAGCCTCGCTCTCATAGCACCTTGCACACAGGAACATTCAACACACGAGGATTGTTCATGTTATAGAGCCGAGATTCTCACACATGTAGAAACAACATTTGCTTTAACATCTATGGAAAATAATAAACCCAATATAGATATAGATAGTAAAAGAGCTCAACTAGTTGCAGACATCATGCAACATCAGGAAATGCAAGAAATTTTAAGCAAAGAAGATATAACGTCAAGAAATGAAGATGAGCAATTGGATGATCCTTATAATATTGACAATTATAATATAGACGCTGAAAATATCAATCGATTAAAAAATTTACAAGCAAACTATGATGACTTGTTAAACTGCTACGAGACTTTGAAGCATGAACGAGATAATATGTTCATCCAATGTCAAAAGTATATCAATTTAGAGCAGGAATGTCAGTGTTTACAGAATCAACTTCATGAGTATAACCAAATGTGGAAAGAAAAAGAAATTTTCAAGAAACGTTCAGAAGATCTGGATAAGTTAAAAGAGAATTATTATATCCTCACTGAGGAAACATTGAACTTAGAAACGAAATTAAAAGCTGAGCAAGAAATCAATAAAATAAAATGTGAGGCTATAGATGAACTCAGAAATGAAAATGTTAGGTTAGAGAAAAAGATAACAGATGCCTCTTTAATGTTCGAAAAACAAAAAAATAGCTTAGTGTGCAAAGTCAAAGAATACGAGTGCAAAATAATGTGTCAAGAACAGCAAATAAAAAGTTTATCCCAGCAAATAGATAACTTTTTAGAACAAGAAATTAATAAAGTAGGTTATACACAGATGATATTAACTATCGTTATAAATTCTTACATTATTGTATAACAATCATATAAAATTGTTGCAGACACCAACAGCTGAAGAAACTTCGCGTTCTTTAGAGCTTCTTGACAATATCGAAGCCCAAAAGGAACAAATTAAAAATCTTAAAGACGCGATATGCTGCAATGAAGAAGAAAAACAATACCTTCAGGAAGAATATCAAAAGAAACTTGAACTTATTAATGAACTCAAGTTTGATGTAGAGGATTTGAAAGGTTTTATATTGATGGTTTTTTAAGTTGTAAATATTGTACAAAATTCTGTAAAATATTTATTGGAATATTCATTTCTACAAAAATGGAGACAGTACTATCAATATTGTCATGCGTTTTGAGACTATTTGATATATTAAGAAAGTTACTTAAAATAGATTTTGATTTATCCAACTAAGGAGTAATAATAAAAAATAATTATTATTATATTAATAATATTGTAAAAGTATTTTAATGCTTCCAGAAATCATGTAGTCCATTATATACAGTTTATAATAAATTATGCCTAGATTAGTTAAGTCAGAGGCTATAAAACTAGTAAATGTAGAGTAAAACTATTATAAAAAGAGTTATGTAAATGCTTGGGTATATAAGAAGGTCTATATAAGAATATTACGAGTATTTGATAGCTACAGCATAAAAGAAAGAGACTTTTTGTAGGAATAATAATGAAATTGTAGTTTAATTTCCAGTCTGTATAGTGAATGTTTTATATTTTTTAGGAAAATTTGAAACAGCTGTGCAGAGAAATCACTATTTAGAAGAATATTTACAAGAATTTCAAGATCAAATCAGTAAATTGGAAGATCAAAATACTCAACTCAATCATGACATAGATATAAAATCAAAGGCTATAGAAAATTTGAATACCATTTTGTCCTGTAAATCTCAAGAAGTAAATAATTTGATGAACGAGGTTGATCATAAATGTAGTGAAAATAAAGAACTGTTCAATAAAATAATAGATATGGAAAAAAACTTTAGTAACAGCTTAACATCGCTTAAAAATGAAAAAAGAGTTGCATTAAGTTCTATTCGTTTAGCGAAACAAGAAAGTTTGGAAATTTTAAAAAGTATTCAATTTGATGACTCACAAAAACAACCGAGCAATACTGAAAATATTTTCTATGAAGTTAATAGTAAATTAGATGCACCGACTGTTTCATTAGACTTAGACACAGAGAATGTTAATGAAAATTTATTAAAAGAAGTTCAGGGATTACGAGACGTTCATTTTGAGAGTATACAAAGTTTACAAGATGAAAATAGAAATATGAAAAGATCTTTGGATGTAGCACATAAAAGCAGTATAGTTTTAGAATCTAAACTTAAAGACTTTGAAGAAATTAAGTACAAGCTACACAAATTACAAGAGGATAACAACAAGCTAATTGATGAAAACGAAGGTCTCAAACGAGATTTAGACTTAAAAAATGACGAAATTAATGGTATGTTACATGTTGTAGAGCTTACTAAAAAGAACAGTGACATCTTAATAGATCAGTTACATCAATCTGAAAATATACATGACGAATTTACTAAATTAAATAAAGCATACCAAAATTTAATTGGTACTAAAAATATCTTGGAAGAAAAAGTTTTTCTAAAGGATCGTAAAATTCAAGAACTTTTTAAAAATGTAAGCATTCTAGAAGAAGAAAATAATCGTAAAAACTTGGATCTTATAAAAATTAAGTCTATTGAAAAAGAATTAATTGATTTGCATCACAAATATACAGAATTATCCGATGAAAAGCAAAAATTGTTGGAAGACTTCGACAATAAGACTTTTGAAATGAATAGTCTGTATAATAACTTGGAAAAGGTTATAGAAGAAAATCAAATTCTAAATGATAATATAAAAACTTTGCAGTTGAAAGAAACATCAGCAAAAAGTAATCTCTCTGCCCTACAGAATGAAAATGAAACTATTAATAACAATTTCCAAGCTTTGAAAAAAGAAAGTGCAGCTTTATTGGAAAAAATTAAATTTTATGAGCCTTTAGAGATTGAATTAAATGAATTAAAAAGAGCATATCAACAAACTATTGTAGAAAAAGAAAAATTGCAGCAGAATTTGAATGAACAACTGAGCGATTTACATAAATTAGAACAAGATAATAATCAAAAAGAAGAAATACTTGAGAGTGTTTTATCACAAGCTCGAGATAAGGTAAAATATAAAAGGTCAAGTAGTAATACTTTCAATAAATCTATTCTACGGGTTGTTTTTATAATTACAGAAAGACAATTATGATGAAGTTAAAAAAGAAATAGCTTTGTTGAAAGAAGAAAAGCAGTCTCAATACAAAAGAATAGAAGATTTACTAAATAAACTCGAAGAATCGGTAACATTCCAAAATAATCTATGGTCCTTTTTATAATAATAATAGGTTTTGCAGACTTTAAAATTCTTGCAGGACTACTTAATAAACAACTTAAATGAAGACATTGTTGCGAGAGATAAAAAAATTACCACACTAGAAAATCATATTAATGAATTGGAAGACGAAATAAGGAAATTGCATAAAGATTTAGAAGAAGTCGTAGAAACAGGAGAGGAAATAAAACATTTGAGTTATGAAAAACTGGATCAGTGTCTTAAAACTGTAGAAGCTCATCGTAAGCTGAATAAACTAACTTTTGATATGATTTTTTAGAAGTAATAGTACTTTGATTAACATAATTGTTACTTAATTTTTAGAATCAAAGGCTACACACAATATTAAATTAGAGTTAACGAAATTACAAGATGAAAAAGCATATCTCGAAAGTCAACTTTCAAATACAAAACTAGAGTCTGAACAATCTATTCAAGATAAATACAAACTTATCGCTCAAATAGAACATCACCAAAATGAGAGACTCATTTTGGTGTCAGAAATAAAGCAATTAGAACTAAAAAGTACTGGGGATAGTATTTTAACCCCCACGAGCAAAATAAATGATATAGTGACATCTCTTGATCGCATTAGCAAAGCAATAAATAATAAAAACACATCTTTGGAAAAAACTCTATTAAATGTACAAGCATCTTACCAGCTACTTAAAACGAAAGCTAATGAAGCTAAGATATTAGCTGAAAATGAAAGACAAAAAATTCTAGAAGAAAAGGAAGAAGCTAAGGCTGCTAGAACACGCCTTGAACAACAGGTAGAATATTTTGAAACTAAATTGAAAGAAGCGGAAATTAATCGTGAAAATATAATTCAAGACTTAGACAGAGAAATGTTAAATCAAACTTTAATATCTGACAAAATGAAACAGTCAAAAGAAGATGAAATCCTTAAATTAAAAAATGAGATTTCGATTCTTCAAACGAAAATAAAAGAAAACTTTGAAAACAATCAGAATGAAAAAATAAAATACACTGACATCATAAACGGCTTAAAATTAACTATTCAAGAAAAGACAGATAAATGCCACCTTCTTGAGGATAATCTCAAGAGGTTTAATAATAAACAAATGAGCGATTTCGGCAATCAAACAAATTTGTTAGATAGAAAAACGAATTTGGAAGAAAAATCAACACAAACTAATTTAAATAAATCAAAAGCAACCCAAAATGACATCGGTTTCTCATTTCATGGCAATAAAGCACATAAATATACAATGTGTAAATTACTGGAACCCTCCGTCAATTTAAACGATAAGTCTGACAATAATAATATAAAATCTGATTCGGTCGCTACCCCAAGACGTCTAAATGAAGTTCAAATATTATCAGCTGCGGTTGAACCAAATATAGATGTTGTGAAAGATATGTATATTAATTTTAAAGTAAAACGACTAAGTACCAGCAAGGTAGAGCAATGTTCAATCAACTTATTAAGAGAAAATAAAACTCAAATTGATAATCAAGAAACTTTAAGTTTAAGAAATGAGCTTTTGCGGAATTACGCTCCCGAGATAACTCCTGGTTATGCGCCACTAATTCCCCAAAATAACAACATTGTTAGTATTTATAATACAACACTTAAAGCACCAAGTCCAATTGAAACAAAATCGAACAATAAAACATTTTGGAATACTAAATCGCTGACTGACACAGATGAAAACATGAATACCGATCTCATTGATCAAAGTATAAATAAGGATAACGAAGAGAGACAGACTAGTCCGGTAATTGACTCTCAAACAGATAAAGATTTCTTCGTTATTTATACAGATACAGAAAGCATGTATGACTACCAAAGTGGAAATAAAAATGAATCGCCACAATCCTTAAATTTACCATTTGACAATGAAACGACTACTTCTATTGAACCCCTCAGCCTAGCTTTAGCCAAAAGGAAAGATATTAGACACAAAAATAATCTAAGTCCAAAATATGATTACGAAGACAAAGATGACGACAGCATAAAACCAAGATTACATATAAAAATGCCAAGAGTAACAGGCGGCAGCCCTTCGACGATAACATCCATAGCTGACAAAAGATCACTAGATTCATATACAAAAGGTATATATTTGTCACCTACCCGAGCAGTATACTCAGACACAAATATTAGCAGTAGCAACAGTAACAACATCCACCAAAACTTATTGAATGTACAAAGTAGATTGAAGGATGTCATTCTAAATAAATCTTCTACGAGCCCTATTTTAAACGGACAAATCGAAAAGCAAATAAATAATAAGAAAAGAGCGGATCGGAATACCAAGCAACGGTATGAAAAGAAAGTCGAATTATCAAAGGAATCACATCATAATTTAATTCGAAGTAATGGTGAAGTTTTGAGCAACACTTTAAATAACAATTCACATAGTCATGATAACGATTATAATGTTGAAAGTAATAAAGGTTTACAATATATTTTAAATGCAGTGCAAAACGAATTTCAGTCTAATAATTTTGAACAATATAACAATAGCAGAACATTACCTAAAAGCTACAGTGACCAACAAATTTACAATAGTAACTGTGTTAGTCCGGCCAAACAGTTAAGTTCAAACCTTTCATCTATTGAATATAGAACAATGTCAACTTTTAGTCCAAAGCTCTTAAAATCGGTAAGAGATTATGGTACATTGGCAAAGCTAAGTACAGTAGAGGACTATGAAAATAAAATTCAACAACTTACGAAAACCTTAGAAAATATAGAAAAAGATTATAAAAAGAAAATAGATGCTGTTAAAATGCAATATGATTGTAATGTTAAAAGTATTATAAATGAGCACAATCAAGGAGTTGCAAGTATTCAAAGTTTACACGAGGAAACGTTACACGACATTGTAAAAATTCATGAGAATGAAATTGAAAATTTAAGATCCATGAGTATAGAAGCAATGCGTAAAGCGGAGAAACTAGAAAAGGAAAACCAATCTCTTAAAATGAAACTAAAGCTTCAATATCCAGAAAAAGTAGATGAGGTAATAAATAGAGTACAAATTCGTTTTTTCATTAATAGCATCAAATATGAATTGATTTTTTTAGGAACCAAAAATGTTAAGTCACGAAGGTAAAAGAAAGAAAAACAAAGGACGTATAGAGGAAAGATTGCTTACAAAAACTAATATAGAAGCATACAATGTAAGACCAAAACGTCGATCTCATGGACCCTGCACTTGTTCTCTTGATATGAATATATCTGATACAATACGCAATATATTCGAGCAAGTCGATGTTGAACAAAGAAAAAATTCAGAGCAAACATATTTAAGGTACATCGCTAATAAGATCTTGGGTGCCAATGTTGAGGTAAGAAATTTCAACGGTTGTTACTTCTTGTTCTTTATACTTCTTCTGCTATAATCAACTAAAAAATACGTTAATATTATTTTTGCTAGTCACTGGATGCGCAAGAATTATCTTTCCTTCATCTTAAGGTTTGTCACACATGGAAAATGAAGTTAAATAAAGAAGAAGCTCTTCAAAAAAACATTGACTCCCGAGAAAACGAATTGATAAACAAACAACGACAAACACAAAAGCATAGTTAGTTTTCTTTTTAACATAAACTCATTTAATGTGTGATACTTTAGTATCGAGAAGTTAATAACACTTAATAATACATACAGTGGCTGAACTTGATCGTAAAGTAGCTGAAGAGTATAGACGATTACAAGAAGTAAGGGAAGCTGTGTGCAAAACTCCTCCTGAAACGCATGATGACAGTCCAATGGAGGAGCCAACTCAACGACCCTGTACTACTAGAAAAGAGATGTACGTACCTTATTATATCCGAAAATAGTTAGTCTTACTTTATAATGATTTTCTTCATTCTGATATATATTTAGCAACAAAAAAAAATCTTCACAAAAAACATCGACTACTTTGAATTATTAATTTCTCTTTTTAGGTGTAATTGCAATTCGGTTAGTTGCAATATTACTTTAGGAACGAGACGTTCTGCAGGGGACTTACAACCGCAAATGTCAAGACCAGGTTTAAAACTAAAACGTACAAAAATGGAGAGCAATAGAGTAAGTAGTTTATAGAAAGTTTTTGCTATCTCTTTAACTGATAAAATAATAAACTAAACGCCGTTGGTTTCGTTTCCAGGCTGTGCTTGCTAAGTTGGACGCCGATGAGGACAGAGACAAAAAACTGTTACATGACGAAACACCTACTAGACTAAAGCGCTCTCACGATCGTCAACATTTTCGCATTTACAGAAAAAGAGAAATATAACAAGAGTAAATGAAAAGATAGTATTAATGTAAAAACATTAATATGATAAAAAAATATACCGTTTACAAGACCGGCGTCAATGTGGCTGTTGTGAAATTACAAATGATTTTTGAATTATTTTACAAGTGTTTTATAAATTATTTATATGTATTTATGTGTATGGTGTGAAATTTATAATGGTTATAAAATATTTAAAATTTTATTTCGTTTTATTGTTAACGTAAGGAATTTTACATTAAAAATTATGCATCTCGTATATCTAAAATACTTGGGAATATCGAAATATTTTATTTGGATTCACACATTGGGTTCCTATAAGTAACAATTGGTGGATTGTACACAACATTTTCAACATTGTAACCAGCGGCTGTAGATGACTTTATGAAGTTCTGATATTCTCTTCTATCATACATGTCAATTAGAACTTTCCAGATAAAGACAGTGGCCAAGCCAATCAACAGGACAGACCCAAGGACGCTCCCACCGGCGACTGTAATGTTAAAACGTTATTATAGCATTTGGTCAATGTTTATCGCTGATATTTTATGTATAAAAAAAATAAAAAACGTACTCCATAAATTTACGTGAGATTTCATATCCAATTCGTTTTGGATGATCAACAAAAGTGAGGACGTAGTAGTTGAATTCGGATAATGATACTTAAAAACCAATATCCGCCCATCATCAAGATATTTTCTGCACCACATCTTGGCCATGTACCAATCGGCTGAGTAAATTTCTGTTTTGTTCACTAATATAACTTCAGTGTCTGTGTGGTTAAATTCCTCATCACAAATCGTCTTATTTACATTGTAATTACAATAAGCATATTCCTCTAACTCTTTGCATCTTTTTGCGGCTAGCTCCTCACAATCGTCACAAAATTTGCCGGAACATATATTATTGTTAGCCATAGGTTTGCATTTACATTCACCACATACACAATCCCCGTTCCCTGAACATATCTAGATAAAAGTAATTTACAAAGTTTTGTTTATTCTTATAACAAATTGAAATCCTTTCTTAAAAAATGAGTTTTAAGGCAAAAAATATATCAAAACAGTGTTATAAACCGTAGAGAAAAAAAAAATTAAACATTAAATGATTTTAAATCAAAATGAGGTTGAAAGATAAAAAGGATGCATGTGCATTGACACTCAAATTATAATGGAAACTGATATTATACTATGAGGTAAAGATTTATCCTATACTCACTTCCTGGGAGTAAGGTGCCATACAATTATTTTCGGGACATTTACAACCTTCACCGGTCCAATGAGTTTCACAGATGCACCTTCCAAAACTGCAGTTACCGTGTCCCGCGCATATCAAGCCCCCAGGACTTGGACATGCATTATCATTAAATTCACAGTAAGCTCCAGAAAATCCTTTTGGACATTCGCACTTTCCGCATCTAGAATTTCATAATATTTATCACCTTCTAAATCTAAAATACTTACAAGGGACTATAAGTCCAGTCTTTATTTAAATACCTGCAAGTACCAAACATACTACATGGGAAAATGTCATTGTTTGCTTTGCATTTATTTCGATCTCCTATATCCAGTGAATTTCCGACACATTGACAAATGTCGCCCGATCTGTAAAAAAAGTTTTATTTGATTGAATAAAACATTATATATTAAAGTTAATTTTAAATATATTATTACCTATTTTCATTGCATTTACAAACTCCACATTGATAGGTTCCATTATCGCTACATAATTTTGAATTTTCTTCACGATTTTTCACTTTCTCGCATTCACATTCACAATCTATTTCAACCTCAATATTTAACTTTTCGTTTAAAGATAAAGGCCCAATCATAAGAGAATGGGTTACATCTTTGTTTTCTGGACAGGATCTGACAGTCAATGTGCCTTTAATATTCAAAGTTTTGTTATGCTCTACGTTACAGGCACCGCTGCTACAGTCAGGTTCATAATTTAATTCCATGAGTGATGGAATATTATAAGCATCTAATGTTATAGTTCTAACTAGTTCCTGCAATACAAAAATATATAATATTATTAAGTTATAAGAAAGTTACCTTGCTAATTTACTTACCAAATATTCCTTTTTTATCATATCCACAATTTTAGATCCAGTTTTCAATTCGACATATTTTGAACCTTGAATTTTCTTCTCTAACGCCTTGTAATCGCGCATAACTCTCTTTTCCACCGCAAAAATAATTTTAAAATTATTTTTTGTCGCTATATTATTTATTTGACCAACAGATGGATAATCAAACTTCAAAGAAATATCTCCATAAATATTCCCATCCAGATGACACTGCATATCGTTTTTCAAGACCGCGCCCACAAATTTTCCGTCGCCTGCACTATGATATGTTGAATCAGTGCTAAGTACAATAATTCTTCTTGAATTTTCTCTCCAACCAATTTCCTTAATGCAGACCATTGCTTGCATTAATGCATCAAAACCTGCTTCTGGATCATCATAATTACTACCAAATAGGGTCTCGTTAATAGCTCTTTCAAATAACGTCATATTATCCGTTAACGACAAATGGTTTTTAAAAGAGTACGACTCAGCCACAGAAATACTGAAATATTAAATAGACTATTAAAATCTATATTTACTAATTAAAAAGACACGTTTTGGAATAAATGACTTACTCAGCGTACGGTAAAGCAGGTTTCTCGATAAAACTTCCTATGCCCAAACGTACGTTATTAGTTAGTTTGTGTAGCTCCTTATAAATTTTGTAACCCTGTTCCATTAATGTTGTGGCATGTACTTGCATTGTTTTAGAATAATCCATCAGGTAATAAAGGTCTAATGGGTAGTCTGTAGCAGGTTTATAAGACATCATGAAATCAACTGGTACCCCAGGACGAGCCTTTATTTTGATGTTCTGTGGTCTAAATTGAACCGTTTTTGTTCCATCCTGTCCAGTATTAAAATTTTCGTCTGATATTATATTTTTATTAAACTCTGGATCATAAACAGCTTCACCACACCAGGTAGCGTTAGCAGATACAGTACTTTTGGACTGACATCTTCGTCCCGAATGATTTTTCTGTAAAGCTAAAGGTTTTTATTGTTTGTTCGTAAAGAAATAGTACAAAATAAATTGAATACTAACAGCCGCACACCAAACGCATCTATCAAATGCGTATCCAATACACCCGCCACACGTATCAAAATTGTGGCAATTCGATTCACAAGATATTAATGTAAAACAACACAACGCTAAACTTATTTGATACAAAATATGCATTTTTTAACTAAATCTTATTTTATTAACTATGTTCTTGTAAATACCAACTCAAGATTAATAAATAATATTATATATATCAAGGAAAACAGGAATCCATTATTATCGAATGTATGCGTCTGACTGAAACATAACTGTGTAAAATGTTGTTATTTCCTTAATGATGTAACAGGTAAGCGATATGTTTCAGCTTTGGAAGAATATGTTTTTGTTTTCGTTTTCATAATATGTAGAGCAGTATGTAAAATGAGTTAGGAGACATTTAGAGTTGCAAAATGTGTAATCTCTTAATTTTTCAGAACTTCAATGTTTAATTTTAGCATAAACTAACTTTCCGACGGCCAAATTCGAAAAATCGACATTCTTTTGTTTCAAAATGAAATTTTTTATTACTTTTTTTCGAATTTGAAAGGAAGTGGTGGAGAAGAAAATAATTTATACACAGCCTTTTCTATACAGTTAATAGTTAAGAAGTCGTTCATGTAATATCCCTAAACATTGCTGATGTGTATATGTAAAATACCGATCAGTTCAATAATATGGAAAAGCAATATTTATGAAAGTAAATAAATTTAATAATACTTCTATTGCGAATAAATATTTTTAATTAAAAGAATATATTTCTTATATTGTGGCTTCATTTTGTTAACATATAATTAATGTTGGAGATAACAATGGCATAATATAGATTTCAATGTTATTTTCCTTTAGTGGGCACTTTAATCTAATATGCGATTTAAAAAGGGGACGATCTTTATTGTTTATATGTATGTATATTGTTTACACTATAAAATTAATAAAACCTACTTATATACACTTTTAATGAACTACTGGTAATTTTATAAGTCAACCATAATGAAATTCATCGTTTCCATTTATTTAAATACTAATAAAAATATCTACAAATAATATTTTTTAGGACAGTAAGATTAAAATTTAATTGGTTAATATGCAAAAGAAAAAGGTGGCTGTTTAATTTACGTCTAATTTATGTAATTTCTATTTACTTTAAAATTATAAAATCAAGAGCAAATTCTTGGATTGATTAATATTTTAGATGGGAATTGGTATAATGTTGTTTTTTTTTTTTGAAACGGATATATTTTTGAGATCTTAGATTTTCGCGAGTCATTTAAATAAAACTAATAGATGTGTGCCACATCTGTGTCTGGTACATCTCGTCTGCCTCGTTGATGTAAAGTAACCGAAACGTCGGGATTATGTAGTTTTAAAGTAATAAAAAA
>DVQP01000965.1:0-18082 GCA_018231745.1 Danaus eresimus | reverse complement strand
AAGTGTCAACCTCCTATTTGACGTTACAAAATATATTTATAATTAATAATCTATGGAATCGACATATACAATAAATAATCGATTCTTACAATAGTGTGACGACTCACATCACGTCTGCCCGTTATCACGGTTGCTGTTACCGAAACGTCGGGTAGTAAATACGAAAATATATTAGTTTTATTTATATTACCATAAATTCGTTGAGAGAAAAATTTATTTTAGAATTATTAATATCATTAGCGTACATATTTAAAAGCCAACGTTGGCATATTGCCGTCTTAATTCTATGATAATAGCATTCGGTTTTACGATTGAAACCTCTTTTGTTCTAATATTGCTTTAGGTTAGTATTTCGGATTCTGTCTCCACTTGGAAGAGGTCCAAATGTTTCAAGTCCGTTGCGGCAAGGGTAAGTACCCTCAGATGAACCCTCCTGGAATGAAGTTTATGAAACCCTGATGAAATTTAAACCATAGTAATGCTCAAGAACATAATATAAGACATACATATTCTATAAAATATTATTCATTATCTTATATTATAGATGATAAGTGTTTCAATATTTTAAAACTGTAAAAATTAGAAATATTAAATATAAAAAGATCGCTCCTTATATTTTTATAAATATATATTAAATAAAAACTAGAAATTGCTTTAAAGCAATCCTTTTTAGCAGACACCGTTATACTAAGCAAATATAGGAAAAAATAAAGGAATTATTTACGTACTCGTTATTTTAAAAAGGTTTCAAATTAACGGTTCTATCAATAGTCTTCATTGTTAGTAAGTGTATTAAATGACAATACATCGTCAAATCTTGATTACAGAGTGTGCATTGAACCTGTTCTCTTTAAGCTACTTTGTTGCAAAATATGTTTCATAACGAACGAGGTGTTTCAATATATACATGTCATAAAATTTCCACAAAAATTATTTGTATTTTAGTAAATTTACTATGAAGAAACAAACAGAATAACGTTAGATAAATATTTTTTTTAATTAAAATAGTCAATAAAAATACATTTTTACTGATAATTTTTACTTGTTATGCATTCGTTTCTATGACAAACATGTCCCAGTCGGGCCCATTAAACTGAAAATCTTTTCAATTCCATAGCTAACAGGCGATCAGTTGCGTGCACTCCATAAATGCAAAGGTACTTACTACATACCCGACATGTAACACAGCTGAATTTGCATTGCTATATCAAGAATAAACAAAAATAATTTTAACTGGCCGATACTAACGCTACTTACTGCTAGCCTGATTGTAAACAGTACTACTCTTTGCTTTATTACTCTTTTTCAGTAATACTCCATATAATATTCTCCTCCCGTTGCGTCAAATCTCGTGTTGTATGCACAAAATATTTGTATGATCGCTATGACCTTGTTTCAGTTGATTGTAAAAGGATTATATATTTTGGCCGTTCCAGCTTTCATACATTTTATCCTATTTTATTTAATTGAATACAATTAAACATTTTACCTAAACTAGCTTAATTAGCTCTGTGCTCCTGTAGATGATACTAAAAAAATATATGGAAGTAAATCACCGAAATTAGCTAAATTTTATATATGACACTACTAAAGCCTATCATTAGAAATACGTTTTGCAGACGGTATAGATTCACAAAATGCCAGATGCCTAATTCCATTTTAAATGTTAACTCAGCCAAAATATTGAAATTTCTTGAATCACTTTCAGTCGGTCAGATAGCAACACTCCCACCGATGTTGACATAAAATTTCTAGACATCCTGAGACGTAGTTGATAGTGCTAACAAAAACCACAAACTGAAATCTAAATGACTTGTCTCGTCTTGATTTTTATTTTTCCTTTTTTTGGCCTACTACTGAAAATGCTGTTAAAAGTAACGTTCCTTCTGTTAATGCTGTAGGCACAGACGGTATAAGGCGTATTATGACCGTTCTGTCCTGTATATTACTCCTATACTCATTGTTATCCTAAACTATCCTAACCCTTTTAAGGGAATTTCGGTTTGCAAAAGGCGCAAACCATTTTTCTCCATAAGTAAGAAGGTGATTTTTTCTCAATTCTTTTTCCTGGCAATTCTTTAAAAAAATATTGAACAATTAATACGCAACCACCTTGCTCGATTTTTCAACAAAAACTTGCTATAAGTGTTTGTAATTAGTACTTAAAGCGTGGTCCTAATGGTCGACTGCCTACTTTTCGTTTGTGGAACAGATATTATGTGGTTATTCAAATTAAAGGAATTCAATCGTTGCATTTGCTTCTAATTCTCGCTAAAATTACAATGCGAAATCTTGTTATTCTTTCTATAGTTAGTTATGCTGACTCAAACTACATTTATTTGTCAGAGAATAAAGTGAAAAACCTTAGCATCTCCAAAACATTATCATAAGATCAAGTAGGTCTCATTATGTCGCCACTGGGATTTACAAGTCCTTTCTTATCTGTGTTGTGTCATTTGACCCCAAGTCATAATTTTATTAAAAAAAAATAATTAAATTACTCAGGAATCTAAAGATTCACATTTATTAATTCTATCTATTCCTTTTAATATAATCAAGTTAGAAACAATATTTTACAACTCAACTGATTTATGTTGATTGCTCTGCCTTTTTGACACATGACACTCTAAATCTTTGTGATATTTTTAAGAAATTCCAGTAAAATGATGTATTATAAAAAACTAATATAAAAGATTTCATGTTACTTAACTTTATAAAAAATATTATATTTTATTTTATTCTCTATTCGTGTATTTCAGTAGAGTATTTATAAAATATGTGTTTTATATATTGTTTTTTTTCTTATTATTCTGATACAATCTCCAACTATCTACGAGAACAATATAATTAATTTTAGTAATAAAGCTTTCTGGCAAAATCACCACGATATGTTAATACTGTATTTGGTTTCAATCATTATTTTTGACTCATTGACTGTTTCTTCGCATTGTTATCTTTATTTATATATTAAATTATATTCTTAAAACTGTCTTAAAAAAGTAATATGGTAGGATGTCATAAATATAAATTAAACTTTATAAGAATGAAAAATGAAGCAAGAACTCATTATGAACTGGTTGACCCGCCTTTGTTAGCTCTTTGGATTTAATAATCTAAGCTGCTGCTTGACACGACGCAGACACATGCTCTTCTCGACTTTAAACTATTTAAAATGGTAATTTAAAAATATTATGCACTTTTTTACATTTAAGAGGCAAGGAATATCGTGCTAATATTATATAATTTATAATGGCTGAGGAAACAAAAATATAGAATAAAATTTCTATTTCTATTCTTAGACGTCATTAATGAGGTAAAATTTCAAGGATCTGTTGAAGCTCTTCTCCGTGCAATGCAATGGACCCGGCACCCGCACGGTGAATCCATGGAATTCTGAGTTGTTATTAAATAATACTTTGCTGTCAAATACTATTTCTAAAAAAGGCTTTATAATCGTAATATTTTGCATTAATTATCATAAGTCAAGAATTGTATTGGTGAAAATTTTGTGGTTAAAAATGTAAATTTCCGTTGCAACGACATTTTTTCTAAATAAAGCTTTAAAAGCTTTTGTTTAAATACACAAATAATTAAACATAAATTCATTAACTTTGGAAGTTAGAAGTATAAAGTGCAACTATGTTTATTGGTCTTTCCATCTCTGTCTTCAAATACTTACTATAGAACATATGACTTATAATATTAATAATTTATGTATAACTTACCGACCAAAAGACTTCTAGCAAATAGTTTATTAAAACACAGAATCATGATTTTTAATTGACTGAATTATGTATAAAAACTTTTAGATGAATTTTTCATAAAGTTTTTCGAGGAATGCTTGGGGGCATTTATAAAATATGTAATCCACTGTTATTTGTGGTTGCCTTATAATTTGGAGACTTGTACAGGCACACTTTACTTAATACTTATTGAAATAACTCTTTTAACCTCAAAGGTATTAAATTTTATACTAGGTTTATTAAATTTTATACCTTTTTTGGTTTTTAGCATGAATACAGCATTATTCATTCAAGAAGTACATGACTGGTATTTTAAGTAAAAGATGTGAAATATTTTGGGGGAAACAAGGAACTGGAAACTTCTCTTAAAATAGAAAAATAACCCACCGTTTTATGTATAAATATATTTCCTATGGATAAAGTTGTATTTGAAATACAAATAATGTTAATTCAGGTATAAAAAATAATCTGCTATATTCAGTGAAAAACGATTTTTTTTTTCAAAGATGGCCAAGTTTATTTCATTATTATTTGATATTTTGTAATAAAGAAAAATTGTACACTATATATATAATATAAGCACAAACCTAAGAAGGGAAAAAAATAACATTAAAATATAAAAAATAAAATTTATATATGGAGCAAATATGAAAACGGCATTAGAGTCCCAGGGGGATCCTATTTGTAATGTTGAAACAAAATAATAATCTGTATATAATGTACATACATGACTTACTTTTAATATACTGTTAGTTATTTTTTATGATATATTCGAAGGTTTTATAGTGTACCATTACAGTGGTGTTTATCTTTAAGAAGAATTTCGTTCGCATTAATTCCTAACTTAAAATATTTTTGCCTCTAAAGGATAAATTACCTCCGTCATATACTGTTAAATAAATTTATATAAAATAGTTTAATTATTAATAAAGAAGATCTATACCTCATATTCTTGTGATATTCAATATTTGAATACTTATTCAAATACCTAACATCACAAGAGGAAGCACAACAGAAAAATAATTTATTTTCCGATCAATAAAAGAAAGACATGTCGCTTACTCAATTTTAATGAATAATTTTGCATATAGATCAAGAAACGAAGATAAAATAAAAAATATTTGTCACACACATGCCAGAAATCGGTCAAGTATTTGAAACCACACAAATTATGCCGCTATTTGCACACTGCACTACACATACGTGAAGAAATTTCAGTAGAATGAAATTAAATTCCATAAAGACTTAAAACCTCAATAGAAAACTAAGTCGAACTTTAATTAGAAAAGCTTTCAAAAACTTCTTTGCATGTTAAGTATGATTATCTTGTTTGAATCCAAATTGCTGGGTGAAAACTTACAAATTTATAAAAATATGTTTTTATATTTAGCAAATTAAATAGGCCTTTACATGTCTCATTCTGTTAAATGGTGCTGTACTTATGGAGAATAAAAATTAAATAAAGAGATAATAAATGAATTATGTTCAAAGAAAATCTTTTTAAAGATACAATTTTTAAATAATGAAAAAAGCCAAGCTTCTTTAAGTAACTAAGGTATAGTGAAATAGCAAAAATTTAAGAACCTTCTCCTTTCGGAACGGATTCATCAATTTTTTTCTCTTCAATAGTCAAGGTTAGATCTTTTTTTTCATCAACACGAGTCATGGGCCCACTGATTAAACATTCAATATATGATGGTGGCTGGTCTTTTATCTTTTGGGCATTTTCGGTGCGTAATTGTACAATGTATTTATTTATTACCATCAAAAATAGAGCCCCGATGCCTGTAAAGAAATATTTTAATATCAATTTAAATAATCCATACATTTTGCAGCAAGATCTTTAATCTAATTGCTAAGAAATTGAAAATTTGCATTAGTTACTTCATAAGCAATCCAAATAGTCTTTGATAAACTTACAGATATCCATGAATTTAAGGAACCAATAGCTCTCAGTAGTGAAAATACTGTATAGGTCTGGTTGGTATGCGAGATAAAGGATTTCAAAAATTAGCTTGACCAAGGATAGGCCAAAGAAAGTGCGCATGCGTTCCGGATCTCGCTGGAAACAAAAAGTTTATGTTGAATGACAGGAACCATTTTCTTCAGATATTATAATACTCTTAAAAATGTAAAGTAAACAACATATAACAAATTAGTATTTTGTTTATACTTCTTAAGTTTATTGCGATATACCGGCTTCTAAAGAATAATGTTTTATATGAATGTAGCATCTGCATTAATAGACATCTCATCTTATCTGTAGACGTGTTAACATGTATAATAAATAATTTACTAGCAAATCTTGATTCTGATAAATAAGAGGACCGGAAGAACTTGAAAACTATTGAAATAACAGCTATGAAAGCAATCTACCCCAATAGATCTAAGCTCCTTTCATACAAAATTCTCTTGTAGAGCGTCCCCAGCCCATCTGTTGGGTTTTTTAGACGTAGTAATTTTTTTACCTTATGAACAGAAGCTACGTAAGATGTTACGAACTTCAACCAAATGAAATTAATTAAAAAATTGAGAACATCTATCCTATTGATGTGAACCATCCCAGGATAGCATCTCGGCTTCGCTGGAATCATGAAATCACTTTTGTAGATACGCATAATAAATGGGAAGGGATAGAGACCATGCGTGCCCACGTTAATGATGAGAAGAAACGGCTCCAACCAAGGGACGTCTATCGAGTTAAGCTGAAAAAAATTAACACATTAATTGACTTCACTGTTGGAAAATAACAACCAAAGTAAAATTATACATTTTCTATTATTTTTCCCACTACTAATACTATTTCAATAATAATTAATCAGATATGTATAGTTATGAAAATAAATTTAAATTAAGCTTAGCAAAACTTAAAAACAGGTAGCAAACGTTAATACATACACTTTCTTTGTCAACGTCACATTCAAAGCCTTTAGTGACTAAAGACACCATGAAGAGGTGAGCTCCGATATCCACAATGCTCACAAACTGAAAACAAAAAGTTTATTGTAATACTGTCGTTGGTTTTGGATTACAAGACCCTGACTAACAAAAATATGTTCTTCCTGTAAGATTAAACATGATTTTCTGATTAATAATAACAACAATACTAGGTATAAGTACCTAGGTATAAGTAACTATAAGTAGTTAAAAAAATAAAATTATTTCATGCGACGAACTTAAAACTAATATACTTCGCAGAAAATAAAATTATATATATACGGCAATTCACTTTATTGTATAGCAATATCAAATTACACTTCAAAAATTCATACATTTCAAATATTATACAAAAATAAAAATAGTAAGGCATTAAAAATTACCAAAAAACAGCCAAAGTAAATGAAAAGTTATGCTCTCGAGTATAATGATTATTTAATTAACAGACTTTATAATTTATTTATTTCGCAAATGACTTACAGTTTATTAATACCTATTGAATTCTATAATCTAGTTACAAAAACGAAGCAGGGGTAATGATTATAATTCTTCCACTGATTAACGGTTTTTTCATGTCTACTAAGTTTATTCCAATGAGTACAGCATTTATGATACGAAGATAATCATTACACCCAAAATATTAATTAATTAATTTATAGCACCAATTTTAAGTACCCAAAATGGTAGATTTTCTTAAATCTTTACAAAAATTCAGGCAGACTTAACAAGATTTTTTGTCTAAGAACATCATTATAAACTAATGAATGTTAAAATTAACAAAATAAGTGTTTATTGTTAAATAAATGTGTTTTACTCTATGAGTAGATTTCGTATCCGTTAGTTGTAAAGGAAGTAGGTAATTTTAAACGATTGTTTGCAGCTACAAAAAAGCACAATACTTTACCTGTGATCTTACTATATTCATGAATATAAATACGTCACTTACTATTTATCGAAAATAAAATAATAATAATCATCTAAATAAGTAATTTGTAAAATAAGGTAAAAAAAAATCACGATCTATACAAATTTTATTACTTCTCTTGGAAGATAAAGATTAAGAATTTTAAAACAAGCTTAAAATGATTATTATATATATGAAGGTTTTTTTTTATGCAATATTATGTTAACCAAAATACTACTGATTCTGCAAACGTTAAATATTTTATTAATTTCATTAAGGACTAAAGTTATTTATAGTCTCTCTAGGTATACTGTACAATAGTCACAATAACTGCGATAGTAAAAAGCTGATCAATGTTTGAATGGATAGTGTTTTGATACAAATCTGACACTTGTACGTAGCTCAAATTGACTTATTTACTAAATTTCTCTTGTTTCGGTGGCCGTAACATTCCCAATCATAGTTTCTGTTTAGTGTTACCTGAACAACAACTTTAAAGGGTAAGTAATTTCATTCAATTAGTATCTCATGTAGTGCCATCGGAGGTAGAAACTAATGGGACCAAGTAACTTTACTTGTAAATTGGTTGTTAGAAGACAATTAATAAAGGCATCATGTTCATGTGATATCAATTTACTTTGTCAGTGCTCCGTACTTCGACGCTAACAAAATAGAGCGAAGTTTCTTTTAAATTTACCTTACGCAGAAAACGAAAACTGCAACAATTTGGTGTCACATTTTTCGTTAAGACCTTTTTTATTGCTGCAAAATTGTCTTTCGATTAATAAATTTGTAATCCCAAGGTAAAAGGAGAAAAATCACTTCAGAAAGGAGAGCATAAATGCTGTTATACCATTTTCTTTTAGAAGGAGGTGCTGTTCCGCTCGAGAAACCCCAGATAGGAAAAAACCCAGCTGCAACTCCTACCTTGATTATATTAGTAAGCTAGTGCTAGAGCAACTTCGGCTTTATTACATTTTATTTATATGATTTTGTACATACATATTTTAGCTGTCCAAGTGATTTTATTTACGGTCTCGAATGATAGCAAAATGTATATACTTCCTAAGTTATAAACATAATGTATGGCATTCCTGTTTGAAGTTACTTGGTTTAAACCTTTTTATACAGACTCTTTACCAAAAAAATATAACAGTAAATTCCTTACATGTTTTCTTTAATTAAATAAAGTGTCATAAGTAATTCATAAATATTAAAATAGTAGATGACTTGTTGTGTTTATTCCCTTTATTTTAATCAGTTATAGCATTTTATACTCGTATTCATCAATTTGTCGTGACAAACATATAAATACTCCATCATTACCACAGTTATATCACAAGTGATAATATTAATATATTTTTTTTTACATTTCAAGAGAATATATTACAGAATGTCCAGAAAAATTGTCTTTGAACATTTGTTATGTAAAATATGGCTTTTGCTTACGTCGTACTTTTGTATACTAGGTTTATTAAAATTTACGAAACAGATGCTTTCCATAAAATCAGATCATATTTTGTTAATAAAATAAATGAATCAGAGTGACTTGCATATTTGATAGATTGGTATTTCTTTTTTTCTAGGAATCTTAAGTTCTACCAAGAATTCGAAAAATCTAGAACCAAACTAAGGTAAAAACGATCATATAGTGGACATAATTTTTATAATAATTAGAAAAAGAAAATAGTATAATAAAAATCATAACTTAGACCTGACTTAAGAACTAATATATTTGATAAATGTGTCTGATGCTTACCAAATTTAAATAGCCAATAATAAAACATTTTGTGCGAAGGCTGAAACACCAATCCCAGGGCATTTTCATTTTGCCTAAAATATAAAAAAATATATATGTAGTAGCCAAATTCAGTTCGAAAAGAATTTACATATTATTTCAACTCAGCTAGTTCATAAAAAATTAACTGTAAAATATTTACATAAAAATAATACCACTTTCAATAGATTTAAATGACAAATTTTAGTTTATTATTATACATACATAAATATGTATTCACATAATGTAGCCGAAATTTATTAATAAAAATAGTATTTATTAAGTTTATAGGACATTTAAAAATTTATTATGAATAAATTTGTCTTATCAATCGCAGTATATGTTTGACGCGACTACTTGATTGAAGGGAATCGTTAGTTATTTAAGATGACCTTTATATAGACTATGTTTTCTGTTTCAATCATTGTCACTAAATACAGATGTAAGATATAATAAAAATATAAGGTTAACAGAATTATCTGTCAAAATGTCAGCAGTTATTGACTACAAGCACAATTCAAACATCTAAACCAGGGATATCAAAAACAAAATAGAAAACAAGTTTCATTATGTCTTATATGATCAATTATTTTGTTTCAAATAAAACTTTGCACATGTACGACCTACAAGAAAACACTAATCGCAGAACGGTTGGCACTTAGGAAAGTTATAATAATTTCCTCACGCTATATTAGCCAGTTGAAGAGCAATTAAATGTATGTATGATATGTGTAAGTATATTTAACGAACAAAATTTAGGTAAATAAAACACAAAACTACTTTAAGTTGGTTCAATGACTCACCCAACAAATGTTATCCCCGATTGAGCACAGAACTATCACACACATAGACAAACAACACAACTAACAGTTTGTTAGCTGCCGGTAAAAAAGCAATACTGATTACCGAGGCGAGCTCTATTCAAGTATTCAGTGTTCACTGCGCAGTTGCGCACGCGCATGAGACAATTCATTGCATGTGTGAGTTTGTGTAGTGTAATAATGAACAGAGAATAAATTTTATTGTTATAATGTTACATTTAAATACTTCAAAAATGAAATATTTTTTTTCTCGATGTATCAACTAACAATTTCTTATATTAATATTTCACTAGTTTATATATTGTTATTTAAATGAATATATAATCATTTCTAGGAATGTAGCAAGTCATAAAAAAATTATTAGAAGGTAATTAATAATATATTTTTTTTTATAGAAACAACTTCGTATAAATTTTATGATACTACCATATATTACTCTATACACGTGTATATAACCTTCTCGAATACTAAGAATAAGTACCAGACATATGAGACGTGAATAAGCTAGGATTGGTAAGTAAAAATACATTGCTGTTTTTGTTCATCAGAACTTTGAAGATTATGAAATAAACGGTGCATGTATGCAAAACTTGACAGACGGTAAATTGTCATTTAAAAAATGCCATTTCGTATTCCATCACAACGCCATCTAGTTCAAATACCACGAAAAGATGGCATTTAATGAAAGTGGGTAATCAAGTTTCATATAACGACTTCGTTATGAGTCATGTTGCATATTATGCTACTAATAAAATATCTGAGTACATAATTTATCAATCTTTTTAACTAATTCTAAAATATTTTTCGAAATAAAGATCAAAGAATACAAAATTAGATAATTTAAACGAAATAACATTGTCTTTGGATTTAACATCGAAGCCATTTATTAATAAATTAATTGAAACTAAATACTTATTGTTAACATATCTGCTTTCATGTGAACGCTTTGATTTAAAAATCGATGTATAAATTATTTTGATGTAGAAAATAATTTTAAAAATAAACATAATAATTTATTTAATAAATAATTAATTAAAACCCAGAATGTAATATTTGTTATTTTTACTTATTTTTTAAGTGTAAGATCAAATTTTAAAATTAGTACTTTTATTTGAATATGCACGATATATGTTTATATACACTATTTTCGTGGTCAAATAATGTAATAAATTACATTCAAGGACAAAAAGATTAATTTCATTGCATGAAGTTTGCATTTGCATGTAAAATAGTTTTGAAGTTTCTTTTACGCAGAAACAGGTCTCACCATTTTCATGCAACTGAATCCTTTGGTAAATATATTTCTTACTTTTAATATAAAGGCGAATTATTTATTACTTGTTGGTCGTGGGGCCTTGTAGGCAGCTCCTCAAAAAAGACAATTCCCAAAGGATATCCATAAAAATATTAGTTATTATCTGTACCGAATATTTCAGTTTAACGGTAAAATGTTGGTAATAAAAGGTACCCTTAGAAATATAAATATGTAATGAAAATTTATAAAAAACATAATTGAGTCTGATTAATACAAGAGTAATTTGTTTTTGTAAGTAAAGTAACAGCGTTTCGTACAATTTTTGTTTAATCTGACTTACTGTCATCATTTATATTATAAGACTACACCACATGACTAATGATCTAAGTTAGATTATTATTAATGCATAGCATAGCAAGAAGTAGGTCACACGATTGTATGAAAATTTTTATTCTATGAACAGATATTTAATAGCAAAAGTGTTAACCATAATTTAGAACAAGAATTTACGCACTCTTTACTGGTCTCGTATAGTCATAGCACTTTCTGTATTATACGAAGCATCATTTTGTCGTTACTTTTCCATTTGGGTATAAGAATATAGTATAAAAAAACCATTTATTTGAAAGCTGAATGAGATAAAAGCCGTCATATCCGTTCGTGTGTACTTTTTTTTCAGACAAAGCTGGGCGCAAACAGTAGTGTATGATAAAAATCGAACAGAACTAAAATAGTAACTCGTTGTCAATCGATATTTGTGCCAGGTGCGGTATCCGATGCATTAAATATTATAGAACTAGACCTCCTCCTGAATATTATATGACAGAGCGAATGTACCAAGTGGTGTAGGCAGCTGTCAGTTTTAATATGAAGTTGTTATGTTTATTGTAAGTAATATTTTTAAATCAAAATAATTAATTCTTATTATATACATGAATATATATCTGTTGTAATTGTTAGTTAAGAGAAAACAGTTTGTTATGTGGACAGCTTCTTTTTTGTAGGTAGTTTTAGGTTAACACACTCTATATAACTAAGTAATGATGTTTCAACAGCAGTTTGAGTAATTGCAATATTCCAATAGACACAAATGTGATTCCATAAAATCCGATGTAAATTTTAATGACTGATTTATATGATTATTAAGTTTACTATTAACAGTGTATTCACAACGTTATTTGCTAAAATAATAGGCAAATCATAATTGTGTCCGTAAATTCGTTATATTGATGCCTGCAATGAAAATATAGCAAAATATTTTTTTATGTGATTTTGCTAAAGGTATGGAAACAGAACTTAAGTTGTTTGCCAACAATAAAAAATAGTCTCATATTTTCACACTGTTTGAAGAGATGAATTTGTAAATGAATGGAGGGTAACCAATATTTTGAAATAAAAAAAAATGTATGCTACTTACGTCTCCAGATTTAAGTGTGACTTTTATAGTACTTTAAATGAGCTTCTTTTAATCTTAATAAGCATGTTATTTGATAAACTCAGCTAATTACTCGTAAAGGTTTTGTGGGAGCACTAGAACAGTCACGTGATTAATTCCTGCCGGACGATCGTGGATGGCATATAAAGGGAATTACCTCCAGGCTTGGTTTAATTTCTACTGTAAGCTAGGCTACTCTCTGAAATTAGGTCCAGTGCGATGAGTACCTCGGTAGTGCGAAAGAGAATATTAATGTGTTACCAAATTCGCATTGCTTGATTATGGCGCTGTCAATAGTTTATAATCATGAATAGATCAGTTTTGCATTGTTACGTATTATTGATTTTATAAATATGTAGCTTTTACTCAAAGCTTTGTTTGATCTGCTTTATATTCGGTCAATTTAACATCCAATTTACAAACCAATGTATCAAAGTCACCGTCATATTTCATTGAAACCCGCTGAGTGTTAGATAGTTTTATACCCACTAATTTGTAATTTCACGAACTTTATAGTATGACGAAACTTTTCCTCATACCGTTTTTGCTCCCACTGTTTACGGTACCTTTTTTTTTCAAAAGTTTAATAGCATAAACTATGTAAACATATGTAATTAGATGTACTACTACAGTTATATATGTTATATTCCATAGCATAGAAAAAATACGTTGTGATAAATTTGTGTAAATATTTGTGTTTCTTTTATCTATACATCCACTTTAAACCATGTTCGTGGTTCTTAAACACTAAATTTCTTTAATATATGATTGAATGAAGAAACTTAATGAATTAAAGATTTATACGTTACATTAAGCGCTTAATATTTAAATACGTTTCATTAGAAATTATAACAACATATTATTCAATATGCATATAAAATGAAGTCATATATATAATTGTCTTAAAACAATTACATCTTTTATACAATTACCGCTGCACGAAACTACATTGCGACATTTCTTTACATAGTAAGTTACGTTTATTTATTAATTACGTTTGCTAACATTCATACACATGCATGTATTTAAATTTATTTATCACATTCAGTACATAAACAATATCATAAAAGTTTTAAGATTTTTTCTTAGAAAAGAAAATTTTATTTCACAATTATGTGAGTTGTGGGTCAAAGAACATGTGAATTGCAATTTCGATGTCAATACTTACCAATAAGCCTCTTGGAATGTTGTTTTTGAAGTTGGAGTATAACGCTCATATCACAAATTTGGAAGGCCAGTCAATTCTAAAGTTCTTCCAAAAATTTAAGCTTAATATTCTCCCTCAGTATTAAAAAATATTGTTTTATTACAGATTACTACTTTTCCTTCTATTACAGTATTATATTAAAGAAGACGCCAGAGTCTTATAATTGCTTTAAAGAATGTATCTTTTGATTGTAGAGAAACAAAATTTACCATTGTCTATATGGGTCTCGCAAGAATTGGTCGATTCGGGATCCTTTAGTCTACCATCCTTAACCTATATTAACCAAAAAAAAACCAGGGTGGGGCCATAAGGTCAAGGAATTAGATACATGGAGTTATATAGGATCATATATTCCAAGGAACTATAGTCTGAATCGCACGCTGAAGTGGAAGTGGAATGGATTTATCTCCAAACGTTCAGACTGTCCATGGAATTTAAACGTGTTCGGATAAAAGCCGTGCTTAGATGAATGTAGTGTACGATAGATACCCTGGATATAAATGAACCTATAGTTTAAGAAATGTGGTAGGTAACGACTGGAGGCATGCTGCCGAGAAGCAGGACAATTGGCCACTTTGGAAGAAGCCTACCTAACATACAGCTGTCTTGATAGATTTATTCGATAATTTTAATTTTATTATTATTTCACTTTTTTTTAATATTTGCGAATTTGCTAAACCCTTATAAACTACATTTAAACCGTCAAAGCATTTTCCGAAGCAGTGAAATTATGTCAGTTTTATTAAACGATATTATTTCGCTTTCTTTGTGTATACAACGGCAAACAGGCTCTCTCTGTACTCAAGGCATAAGAAGATTAAATCACAACAGAATATCTTAAAGGAGTTAAATTATTATCCTTACTTATATTATGAATGTAGCAATACAGTTTTAACTTCTTCGTTATTAATTAATTTACGTCTTTTAAGCTTAATCTTTGATAATGTTAATCCTTAAGTTTTAAATCATAAATAAATATTTTTAACTGTAATAGATACATTTTAAAAATTATGAAGCTAACAATAGTAAATAAAGGAAAAACACAGTTTGTAAATATAATGGTCTTCCACAAAAACCAAAACAAAAATTTTCAAATAATTGTCTCTGAAAATAAGATACAAAATGTCAATTAAACCTGCAATTATCCAAACCTTAAAATGTTGAAAAATAACTAAATGTCATTACAAACTGCATACCACAGAAATGTGCACTGTATGTGTTTGCCAGAGAATGAATGTATGTGTTTGCCAGAGAATGACATATATCCTTATAAAATTCTTAATAAATACGTGAGGTAGTTTCAACTTGGAGAAGAAATGGGAATCTATTTCCACTTAAAAACGACACTCAAAGTAAGTTAAAACAATTGTAGAACTCGTATTCTGCAATAATTTACACTTAAGTATTTCTAAGTTACTACAATAAATCTCTATGATAACTTCAAATAAACAACAATTGTTCACAGAATATAAAACACAAGTAGAATTTGTGAGAAAAAAACAAAGACAACGTTAAGATTTACTACTAACAAAAAATATCTCACGGATCACGGGAAGGTTTGTGAGGTCAATTGATTGAGAATTTTAAATAATCAAACAGACATTATAAATATACATATGCAGAAAATTAAACGAAATTGACATGTAAAGGTATATTATTCGAAAGATAATTAATAAATCGTAGCTGAGCATTTTTCTTAGTTTGGTTGCATATAAGCCTAAATATTTTTTTATCGTATCCATATCACGATATAATAATAACAAATATGATATGTAATATATCATTTGAGTAAGTTATATATATCAATAACTTAAAACACAATGTTTATTTCATTGAAAAAATAAAACTAACGTCATTTTTTTTCCTACTCAAGCAATTGCAAGGTAATTCAACCTTAAAAGAGATTACTTAATGTAAATACTAAATATAAATCACTAAATATGGTAGTAATTGCATTTATTAAGGCATGTACATAATATACATGTATGTATACGTATAAAATCTTTACTAAAATTATTACTAAAAGGTTATTTAAATAACCACAAATCTAGAGATTAAAGTAGAATGATATTATGAATTAATAAAACATTTATGACTTTAATAATCAATGTACTTCTATAATGAATGTGTAGATATTTGTTACACAAACGCATAAAACTAACTATAGGCACGGTAACTTATAAGTAAAATGTTGGTATTTCAGAGTAAAATTTAATTTTGTAAAAAAAAATCCCCCATATTTATAGCCAGATTTGCTATTTAAAAATAAAGAGAGAACAAAGTATAATATAATTAAACAAATCTTACGTATTTAATTGTATTGCGGTTGCTTGAATCCTCTTTGCGTGTATCTTTGTGTCCGTAATTATCTAAGTAGGGGTTGGCCACGTGACTAATTCCTTTACAGACAGACGTGCGTTGCGTCCAAATATAATTAGCAATACGGTATTCAGCAAGGTCCACTTTTATTTACACTCTTCTAGTTTTACGGTTTATTTAGTGGTATTCTTTTGTTTGATACCGATGCTGTCATTTAAGCAAAAAAAAAAATCCCAAGTCATTGAAAATGTGATAAAATATATAAAAAAATATTTAACGTAATTTAAAGTAATCGTATTTTTTATGTAATATTTTTGATATATACGTTTAATAACATTAAAAGAATTTGATCTTAATTATGTCCGAAACCAAAAAGTAATCACTATTCAGGCACGTACATTTTACGGATCAGTAAATATAATTCATTGTTGAGAATAATTGAAAAATTTTAATTAGTTATCGTACACCACTTGATAAATACTAACTAAGGCCCTTAAGTGCATAGACGACCTAATTAACATATTGTCTTTCGTCAAACGAATGTCTCTATCGGTATTAAGAGCACTTTTAAATTCTATCTCATACAGTTACAATATTATTTTTCATAAGCGGTACTCAGTATTTGTTATGATATCAAAAAGCTTGTGTAACTTTAATAATATCAGGTACTTTTTAATGATTACACAGAATGGTAAATGGTATCGTTATATAGTGAAAACTCTATACAAATTAGAATTATTACATTACAATAACATTAGATTAGAAAATAATTATATCAGGGATGGAGTATTAATAATTCTGATTGTAAATAATTTTTTGCAAGTATTCAATAATGTAAAAATATTCTAAGCGTTTAATATAATTTGCGAAGAAAAACCATAATGTTTTGATTCGATCGTAGATAGTTTATCTTTATAATTTTTAAACATTTGTGAATAAAAGTAATGATTTCGCTTTATAACAATAGTTTTAATGCTATGAAAAGTTTATTTTTGAGGTTAAAATATAAAATAGAAACCTATATAACAAGTAATATAAAACATATATATATATATTTAAGGATTATTCATATTAAATATATTATTAAAATGATTCTTAATATATGACTCATATACTAGCTGATTTCACAGCAATAAGCAAAGAATTTTGTCTAATGGAAGAAAATCATAAATAAAATTTATTTGCGCTTTAAAATATAATTAAATACTGACCGTCAGTTCTATTTATTTTAGACAAATAACTTGTTTCATAAAAGTTTAATAGAGCACGAATGTTTAAGTTTAATCTTGCTAGTAAAATTTAATATACACTAAGCTCCCGCTGCGCGCTGTTATACTGGAAGGATCTTCTTAAGTAATTTTTTAGTTTCAATATTAAAATTAACTCTTTCTTGATATACGTTAGTAGTTGCAGTAAGGTTTGCCCATAGCAAAAGTTTTTATGAATGGCCGAACAGATCAGATCTTTATTTATAAAACAAAACCCTTTCAGCATATTTTAAATAGGGAACCTCTTCTCAAAGCTACAGATTCTACGTCTTGTTACATTGACATGTTTTAAAAAAACATGTTGATTATATTTTAAGTGTGTTTGTATATAGTGGTTACGTAAATAAAAGGTAACCAATTATAGAACTGATGAAAATATTGAGAAGGAAAAGTAAGTCTAGGTATTATAATTAAGG
>DVQP01000964.1:0-18089 GCA_018231745.1 Danaus eresimus | reverse complement strand
TATATGTAATATATTTATTGTTAATTTATTTCGTTTATAACAATATTATTTAAAGAACCTAAAAAAAAATATTTTCCAATAATTTAGGGTCACGAGTTCCAGTTCCAACTTACAAATATCTGAACACGTATTGATATAAAAAGTGTATAGTGTATAGTGAAACTATATGTATACATGCCATGTGTTTGACCCGACTACTACCACAACTATCTATAAATACGAAAGTCTGTGAGGAAGACGGCTTATACCTGTGTCCAGTAGTATCTACATACTATTAAGTATTTAAGTTAACATGACCTGGCAATAATATTGATTAATTAATAGGTTTGTTGTTTTAAAGTGAAACTTCTAATGCGACTTTCAACAAGTTTGCATAAAATTTTCAAGGCTCTTGGATTAAAAAGAGACGGAGCGAGAGTAAATGGATGGGTAAACTGTAAATTATAAGCATGTTTATAATTTTCGTATAAAAGAAACAATATTAGTTCGCTAAAAATAGATTTTTCCTCCTTCCTATTTTCATTTAATCACTATAAAGCTACACTTCTTCCGCGAGAAGGTACTCCACGAACTATTACTGGTGGTACAATTTATAAAGTTTACCTTCGTATGCGACTTCCAACAAGGTTGCGTTAAATGTTTCACGCTCCTGGAGAAGGGGGGTGGTATTAAATGGGACAGAGTGAGAGGAAATTTTTGGCCCTCAAAAGCAAGTGGGTAATCAATTGTGACTTGTAAGTAATGGAATAAAGCATCTCTTAAAGAAACACTAAAATTTCCTTAAATAAATAATTTCTACCTCTCCCTATTTTTATTCCAACATTACAAAGATTCACTTCTTCCGCGTGATGGGACTCTACGCACATAAAATTTTTCTTCTTTGCGTTCTTTCTCTCACATTTAATAATTTTTCTTCCTACCAAAGGTAGTTGGTCTTTCAAGTTAACTGTCTCCGCAGAGAGTGTAAATATCACATTTTAAGGAGTAGTTTTTTTTTAGAAGGATTATATCTATGTAGTCTCACACACTTATAATAGTAATTCAAACCTACATGCAGACTTTATTAACAGATGTTAAGCATATATATTTATTTATACCAACAATCTCGTCCGATGTCCTAAGTACGGCAAAGGTCTCCTCAATTTTCTTCCTCTCTGTTTCATTCTGAGCTCTTCTGGTCCAAGTATTTCCTGCTATGTTTTTATTTCGTCCTGCTACCTTCGGTTCTGTCTACCTAGATTCCTTTTCCTGTCTCTAGGGTACCAAAACATTGTTTTTGTTCCACTAGACAGTACCTCTGACAAACACACACAAAATGTTTATTTATTAAGATCGAGCAATAAGTATCCTATAGTCTTTTATTATGATGAGCTGGCATCGTGGACTTCAATGAGTTATTTTAAAGTTTTTTACTAATCTATCAGGTCATACAGCGAATCCTATATATGTAATTAAAAAGACATTTTTTTTATAAATAAACTCATACACACGTAGGTAAATTTATATCTTTTTGTGCAAGTATTTATTAAAATATACAGATATGCTCGTATGCAGACTCGAACAAAGACGTGCCCCATATATTCTGTCTAGCAAATAATGCAATAATTGAAGAGTAGAACTCTTTTATAGATAATAAAATAAAATGCGCTTATCTATTATACAAATAGATATGAAAACAATTTTGTCGGAAGAATTTTTAGTAGTATAAGTGATAAAATAAAAATTGAAATCAAAATCGAAATCGAAATACTAATATGTGTTGTGCTTCAGATTGCTAGTGAAATGGCTATACGTGCAAATGCAAAGCTCTTAATTTCAATAGTATGCGGCTGTATGCGGTATAATATCGCCACTAATGAACTTAATTACTGCCTTGACTTAAATTTGATGTAAGCTTCGCGTGCGTTCTGATGAGCAGTTCTGTGGTTTGGCTTTGGTATTGTGGTGAAAATTTTTAATCGTTTTCAATTAATTCTTCATGACTGAGGTTAGTAAGCTTTCCCTATAAAGTATTTTTTTATTATAACACAGACGTTTACCGCAATCTACCGATATAGTGTTTAAAATCATTTTAGTGTATTTTGTTTTTTGGTGTAATCCTAAAATCTATTGAATGTCTTCAAATTTAATAGGGAAATGAGTCTTAGATTTATATAAAGACTTTTAAATTTTAATAGTTTTTTCAAAATATTTGTAACGTCAGTAACATTACACCTTGCAAAAAAAAAATAACAATACTGAAATCCTGAAGCGTTCGTATACTATGATTTCATAATTTTAATCTTAGAATGTTTTGTAAGATAATATATAAATACAATTATTTTTTTCGCTTACAAAATAACCAAAAAAAAAATACATACTTTGAGTTCTGATTTTTATTATTTTATGTATTTTTAATAGCCCATTTAAATAAATGTGAAAGGTCACGCATCAAAATGTAATCCATACCATAAATAACCTTTTAAGGCTTTTTATTATTTGGATACTTTTATAGGTATTATACCTTTTATCATTCAGTCATTTAAACAATTTTTAATGACTGAATGAGAGCTTTATGGTATCCTTATATGTCAGCCTCCAACAACAACTACCAAAATTATCCTTAAAACGTCGTGTTGGCCTAGAGGTTAAGGCTAGTGACAATGTGTTTTTTTTCGAGTTATATATACATGCTGAGATGATTTAGATACCACTGCCAGACAGTGAAGGAAAACATCAATAAAGGGATAAGCATAGTGTTCAATGCTCTAACCTCCATGTGAGAAAGAGCCTTTGCTCAGCAGTAGGCTGCGATAGGCTGATGATGATGATGATGATCTTTGAAACTATCTATATTAAATTAGGATTTTATTTGATAATAAAACCTTAAACTATATATTTATCACGTAGACGAAATATCCATCACTGCATTTTTTATATGCAGACAAAATTTGCAATTAAATAATTTTCTTACCTGTTCAATAAGATTCAATCTATCACTACTTATATACGTAGGTTGAAAGATATTTTAATTAATTATATAACCTAACTTAATATGGATGTCAAACAGACATCTTTTATGATAATATTTTTATTCAAAGAGTCTAATAGCGCGACGTCTTTACATAATTATCTCTATTTTTCTATTGAAGTAACTTTTCTCTAAAAGCAGCCCGTACAGTCATCTCAAACTAAATTACAAAGCAATTTCTATGCAGCGCACAGTCGCTTTCAAATTCAATAGATTAATTCAAAGTGTTTGCTGTACTATTAAACCACTAATGGTCTTACAATTACAGACGTGGTGCAGACTTTAAGAGTAACTTACCTTAGGATATAATAAAATTAAAGATATACTTTGTGATTTTAAAATAAATTCATCTGTTCCAAAAATGAAATTTCTTCCTTACTGTTGTTAGTCTATTGGCTCTCTTATCCTGCTTCATGGTGTCTAGCCATTTTTTTTTTGGGCTTCTTGCTCCAGGGACAGATACATCAAGGCAAATGTTTCCGACGTATTTCTTAGACCGGCGTGTAAAGTGGCCATACCCATAAATCATTTATATATACGAGGTGTGTTCAAAAAACAAAATTTTCTTTTTTTTTTAATATTTGTTTATATCAGTGTGGTCCCCTTCAAAGTAATTTCCCCCCCCCCCCATATAAAATACGCTTATGCCAGCGGTTTTTGCAATCTTCAAAGCCCTCTTGATATTTACTTTTTGGAATATCCTTGTGCACTCTCAGCGATTCGACCTTTATTTCTTCAATCGATGAAAGACACCGTCCTTGCATGGGTCTCTTTAAATTTGGGAAGAACAAAAACAGTACGGGGTTTGGGGCCCGACCGGTATTATTTTGGCCAAAAAATTACGAACAACAACAACGAGTGAGCAGGTGCGTTATCGTGGTGGAACAGCCATGAATTTCTATAAAGCAGGGTGTTTTTTTCCGGATTGTTTCATGAAAATGTTGCTAACTTCATGGAAAAGGAAGAGACACTCACATATTGTCTTGCCGTGATCACGGTTGCTGTAAAATTACCAAAGTGTCGGGATTATGAAGTTTTATAGTAATAAAAAAAGGCATCGTAAATCCGAAATATATTAATATTATTTAAATGACTCGCGATAATCTTAGATCTCATTAAATACTACTTTTTAACCGTACGATTTTGTGGATGCACTATGATACTATAATCTAAAAAAAAACAGTAAGCAAAACCTTGATATTTAATCGAACTTGACGTGCCTTTTTCGCTCTTGGAGACGTTAAATGGACGATTGTGCTTTGTTTTTGACATTATAACTTTACAACTAATTTTCATCACCAGTTAGGACCATTTCAAGTAAACTTGGATCGTCCTTGACGTCGTTAAACAGCTCCTGAGCTATGTTCATGCGATTGTTTTCTTAGTTAACATTCAGTACTTTTGGAATAAATTTTGCTACCACTAACTTCATGTCCAAAATAAAAAAAAAATGTTATGACATGAGCCAATTAATATGCCAACTTCATCAACAACTTCTTTAATTGTAATTCTGCGATCCTTCATAACCATTTTTTCCATATTGTCATCGATTATTGACATGCTGGGTCGAACGAGCCGTTCGTCATCTTCAATCGCTTATACCACTCGTAAACACTTGTTTTTTTCATAGCAGACTCAACATAGGCTTTTTGTAACATTTCACACATTTTGTTACATATTATTTAAATTTTTTAGACAAAATTTAATATAAATTCTTTGAGTCTTCAACTCTTCCACTGTGTAAATAAACAAAAATCGCCGAGCTCATAAAACACGTTAAATCTTACTTACTACCACGGACAAAGTAAGCAGTGACTATAGCTGAAAATTTTATTTTACTTTAGAGACATACATGCCAATACAATAGAAAAAAAAACAGTGAATGCTCCAGACCTTCGAAATTTTAAAATTTTGTGTATTTTTTTAACCCACCTCGTATACATCTAATGCAAAAGGATTGCATTGGGTTATAACATTGTAGCAAACAATGGTACTAGCGTTTTATTATAAATAATCTCATAACAATAGATCTTAGATTAATAACTTTAATTTTTGTATTATAGAAAAATCTGTGGTAATTAATTCTGTCTCCATCTTTGAAACGTTAAGATTAAAATAACATAAAATGAAATAAATCTTTGTAGATTTTTTTTATTCTTTTAATTTAATTGAAATCACTTAAATGATTTGAAATATTCGTTCATGGCTAAGAATATTGAGGTCAAATGTTATTTTTCCTTTAATTTTATAAAAATAAACCATACAACTAATATGAAATATATTTACTATCCAAGAATTTGATGTCGTTTTTTCGTGAGAATATTTTATAGTTGACGATATACTTTAATGTTATGTTTGTAAAAATTACAAGCTTTAAGTTCAGTAAGGTTTGCCTTAATTTCAGTCAGCGTTTGCGAAAGATTGATTCTGTTGTCTAGAAACTATAAATACTACTGTTTCAAAGCATGACGTTTTCACATGTTACTGAAATTTCTATATTTTTCGAAGAAAACCGTTTAAAGTCTCATATGAAACCATTTTTAACCTTGTTTTCAAATGTTTCGTATATCTGAATATCTAACTTAATGCAAAATTATAATATATTTTATGTCACCATTACTAGTTCCTCTGAAAGACTTCTAAAAGTGCTTTACTTATCCAAGGAAAAAATTTGAACGAAGATTTTTAAACTTCATTTAGTAATTGCTCTATATCTGAATAATACTAACCTAGTTTAACATTTTTATTTTTAAAACGCACATTTAAATAGAGTAACGTACAACATTTCTATGCATTCCAAGTGAGTATATTACGTAATATTTACCGTTTATTCTTGGTTTTGTACATTTCGTGCGGTGTTTTAAGATCTAATTGACTAAAATGGTAGACTTTTTAGTACTTATTAAAATTGTGTTCCTAAATTACTTTAAATAGAGGGTAGTTTTTAATATACAAGTGGAGAAAGAAAGACTATTTAAATATTTTAAATTATAAGATAAAGGAAAATTAGTTTAAAAAACTTCTATGTATTGTAGGTACTTTAATAAAGTACCTTAACTTAAATAAAATTATTTCAATTCAGAGTAATACAAGTATATATCCAGGGTAACTAAAAGTCTTATTAAGGCGTGTTGAGAATTTTTTAATTAAATAAAGTAACTGGGAAGTTTGTTAGTGGTTAATTTTATTTCGTGCCAACATCCTTAAGCTATTGCAGATTCATTTCGTTTTTGAAATTGCTCCGATTTTTTCTTAAATATCATTAAGTATTGAATGTTTTCGAAGTTATATTAAGACAAAAAAATGCACGAGTCTTAACGTACTTACGTATTAATACTATCCAATTGTTTGAACTAGATCCATATATGACTATTACTATGGAAATATACCTTTTGTGTATGAAGGTTCATATTCTTGGCTTAATAAAACGATGTTTTTTGCAACAAGTAGTCCTAAAACAAAATCACATGAATAACTGTTATGAAAATATTACTTTTTATATGCGTGCAATGATTTAGAGCAAAGATGCATTTAGGCAAGGGTAGTGTATGTAAGTATCGCCCTGTAATAAGATGGAGGAAAAACTTAAAAAATCGGCTGTAGGCGGACTTGATGATGAAAATAATTTTTCTATTTATTTTCTTTTCTGTTTTTTTCAAAATAGTTATTCATTTATTCAATGTACGTACTCTCGCTTATCTTAATTTATTTAATACGAAATAAACAATTTAGGGTAAGCAATAAGAAATAAGCATTTTTAAACATGAAATCGGAGTCTGTATCGTAAGTGTGTAGTATGAAAGAAGTGTATTGTGTGAGATAAGAGATTCAGCTTCAGATTATTTAAAAAATAAATAAAGAAAATGTGAGTATTTAGGTAAGCTTTCTTACTCTTATTAAATATCTAGCATATATACCTAGATCCGAAAAAAAATATCAATAACAATGGAAAGAGGGGTGTTAGAGCTTAAAAGATAATGTTAAAATGCACCCGTAAGCGAAAATTGATTCACACGTAAACTCTGTATACATAGGCTCGTATATGCAAAATCATTTATGCAGTATTAAAATGAATTCGTATATGTGTCTGGCGTCGACCAAATGAAGTCTTTAAACGATAGTGTCTGTACACTTTTATTAGTATGTCTGAAGTTAACAATATTCAAAAGAACTCATATTCAGAGATGAAAAGCAGATGGAAATTTAAATATTGATAAACAAGTTACATATTAATTTATTTTGTTAAATCTCTCGTTCTGACCAAAATGGTTCTTGGTTTTTTTTTCTTCATTTCTTTTCTTTTTTAAACCAAATGCTTAATATTTTATCTATATATTAATTCATTCAAACATTCATTCAATTCATTTAATAAAGAACTAATCGTAAGATTATTAATCTCACAAACTTTTACAAATTGAGTAAGAAATTTCCTTATTTTTATTAATGTTTCATTTATTAATCTTACTGCTTATTAATTTCTATAGTTTGATGTTTGTTAAATAAACTTAAAATTCTATAGAATAATTTATGTATTATAGAGAACTATTAAACCTCTCATCATTCTATGGATTCACCATGCGGGTGCCGGTGCCATCACGTTGCAGTGAGATGAACATCAAGAGTGCCAGAGACTTGCGACCCAGGTGTAGCTTTAAGGGGCCCCTATCTAAAGCGCGTTAAACGGTCACATCAACTGTCCAAGCTCCTCTCTCTACCTAACCTTAGAAACGAACCTGCTAGGGCTGCCTTCAATGCACGTACAAAGATAGAACTCATGTTATTTCTTGACAGGCCCAAGACTTTTAGCTGGTTGTAGAGAGACTTGGCTGTTATACTTCTCGCTCCTACTTTTACCGCGAATAAATTTTCAAAGAACATATTCTTAGTGAGTTCGTTAACGAGCTCGTAATACTTGTTGACCTTGATATCATGGTTTTTGGGGATTTTGGTTTACCAAGGAACCGTGAGCTCTATTAGTACAACGGACTTTAAATTTCGCGAATATGAAAATATGTCCGGTCTGGAAGACGACGCACAAATATCCTCTGGGATTATATTTCAAAAAGATTTGAAAATGTTTTTCAATAGAGCTTATCCAAAATATAATACTTCGTTATGTAATTTATGAGAATAAAATCAACACAATATTTATAATATTTGTTTGTCTTTTCGTAAACGTAGTCCATAAATAAGGACTTACAATATTGGTTGTGAATAAGGACGGAGCTTTAAGTCGAATTGTAGAAGTTAAAATACATATATAGTCTCATAATATGTCTCTTCGTATGGCAAAACATCAGTAGCAATATATAATGAACTAGCAGAGAAAGATTTTAAATCCATTAATAGTCTTATACAAAATCAACCTGGAATAATCTTTTTTGGTTACTTTTTTTGTTAACGTATAATTGAATTGCATAGTTTTTTCCTGACTAGGTATATATATATATATTAGCCTTTATAGATATTAATTAAAACGAATTTAAAATAATCCGAGAACGGAATATATAATAATAGTTACGGAAATAAAATAAATGAGTCAAATAAATTTTGATTCATTTATTTATAATATAATAGATAATTAATGAAGTGTTTAGTGAAGGTTTATTTTTATTTGAAATGTGACAAACGAACACACGGCCTACTTGATGAAAAATAATCAACGTCGCTCATGGACATTCGCAACATCCCCTTTGTTGCGGATGTATTGCCAAACTTGGTTGTTGAGGAAGAGAGAAGATTGACAATGAGTAGAGGACAGAAAAGGGTAGGAATAGGAAAAGGGGAACCAGCTCTGCCACTCATCGGTCGAAACGCTGTCATTAAAGACTAGTATTTTCTCTGAGAGGGTGGCACTTCCCCAGTCGAGCCAGCGTATGTTTGAGCTGTTCTACTGACCACAGCTTAGAACTAGGTTTTATTTATTAATCTCACTGCGTCTCAATTTATATATTTTGATTTCTGTTGAATAAACTTATGATTCTACAGAATAGTTTATGTATTAAAAATAATGCATTATTTTGTACAAAAAGTTCATTAAATATTTTTAAATGTAATACAAAATTAAAATCTTTAAAATTTCCTCTTTATGTTAAGTTTAAGTGAATATTTTATGCAATGAGCAGCAGAAATTTTTATAAAGTCCTTTCAGCTAATTGCTGTATTTGAATGATGTTAACCTAGATTGACAAACATTTTTGAAGAAATTATTCACAGTTAATTTATTAAATATATTTTTAGTGTTCTGATAATTTGTTTACCGAAACATTTTATGTTAAATAACCATTTTTAGAAATAATTAATGAGATTATTTTTGTTTCTTTATATACCATCAGAAAACGTTAGCAAAAGCTTTTACTTACAAAAACTTAATGACGTTTTGGTAACGATGTCTGTTTATATTTATGACAAGGATAATATTATAAGTTGGTCTTTATAGAACATACATTTTCTTTATTATAATATTGTATGAAAAGACTTAAAATAATATTTTCACAATAAGCATTTAATGGATTTATGGATGTGTATTTGATCTTCCCACAAAAAACTACTTAACGAATTTTGATGAAACATTCCACTAACATAGTTCTAATACCGATATAACGTATAGGTAATATATTCAAAAATTCGTCAATTTTCCTTTAGATCCCAAGAAATTTGTATTTAGTTCGAAATCTTGTAACGCACACCGTAGATGGCGCTGTGCTTTGGCTGGTATATATAATTTATTTACGCAAAAACCATTATTATGTCTTTGACGTCAATTTTTTAGTCTACAGGGAAGAAATTGTGAGCATAAACTAGGCAATTATAATCAAATAAAATACCAGTACCGCTTCACTACAATACGTAACAAAATCTAAGACAATATTTCCTGATTCCGTGCGATATTACTGTTAATATTTTAATATATCTTTCCTTTTCAATAAATATTTTCAATAAAACCTCTTCAATAATATAGTTTTAAGGAAAGTAACATTTTCACGAAGTAGTGATTGCGCTAAAACTTGTAGTAATGATCCAACAAATTGAGCGCTGATTACATTAAAACCTTCGTATCATAAAATATTCTCAAGATTTTCTATAATAGTACTAAGCTTAAAGTGTTTCTGAGTGGTCTGTTGCCCACCCCTTTAGTACTTTGTTGAACTTCAAAGGAGTTCACGCTTAAAGTATATGAGGTTTAACGTGTATGTAATGATGTAATTTCATTCATCGCACTAGTTATTAAGGCATAATTAAACGAAAGCCTTATGAACCGACGAAAAAAAAATTTTTTTTTTTGAATTTTTTGGAACTAATATTTTTATTATTAAATTATAATAAATATTCCTCACGTTACTTATCCTATTGTTATGAATTTCAATTGAATAAAACGTTGCAAAATTAAATCCTAACCACCGTTACAATATATTATTATCACGAAATCATATTAAAATAAAATTATTTTTCCTTATACTTCATTACATTAAAATTAAAATGTTTTACTTTTTAAGTGAATTTTTTCAAATTATAAAACAATTTTTTTTTCTTATGCTTTAAATTTTATAAACAAAACCTTCTGCAGGTTGTATCAATTGACGGAATAATAATAACAACCGTCTATAAATCAAATATTTTATATTATTCAGAAAATTATTCATGTAAAACTATTTATTATTTAAAAATATACACAGATATTTATTATTATTATCATACAGTACTACATTTTAATAAATCAGGCTTATAATGAACAGTGATGTAAGGAATGTAAATAAAATATAAATTATACTGAAATTGTAATTTCCGATTCTAAGCTCATTGCCTTAAACGCCATAAGTATTAATCCAAGGAAACGAAAGGTCTTTGTGATAGCTTTAATTCAATGCAAAATTTCTTAATAAAATTTCGCTCACTTCTCTCTGTTATTTAATTTATTCCGAGGCCCAAAAGCCGTTACGTTAATTGCTTCAAAACTTAATGAAGATTCCACGTCGGTGCAATCACTGCACTGTGCTGATACTTATTTGTATACCAAGCCACTTTTTTACGATATGAATAGAAGTCATCTACCAAAAGTTTATTAAGATAATTTTACATATTATGTTATATTTATTTTTCATTCTTAGATACCAACAGTCACAATAGAATCAAATTATATGTTACATAAATGAATTTAAATAAAATATTAAGACATTCATTAAATATATATTTTGATGCGAATATTACCTTGTTTTGGTTTCTAGTATACTTGATTTCTTTTGTATCTTAATTATCCTTATTATTTATAATCATATTTAAAATGACGCTTATACAAAAAAAAATATTATGAATAGTTAGAATATTATACTCTGTTTGCATTTATTTTTTATTTATTTGACCCGTTCCACTAAAGAATATTTTAAGAAATTATCTGCTGAAACAATGAACAGTCATCTTAGTAGTAAGTTCTTTATAAATACCCCGTTTTATTTAATTTAAAGTACTGACTCTATTTGTATTACTATGAGTAATATTGTACACAAAATTTTTTTACTTATTTATTATTTATGTTTTTCAATTTATATCTATAAAACTTTTTTTCCGTCTTACTTTATATCATAGCTACTTAATGTAAAATTCAAGTTACGCAGTATTTAGTACGGAATTCTTTATAAAAATATGCAGAATATTTATAAGGTCTTCGGATAAGTAGTAAATATTTTTAAGCCCTTAATTATTAGTTCGGTCCGCTCCTATATAATATATTTTCTCCGTATTTCGATCTCATCAGATATTTTCATTTTACTTAGAGTGTCAATAATAATATTCTACTTATATTATGTGTTTAAACATATCCCTGAAACTATTTAACAATAAAAAATGTTATGAAATTTATGTTTATGAATAAAATTTTCTCAACATCATTATTTAATTATAATATAACAGAAATGAAACTAAAAAAATTTCGGATTACTACGCGATTCTTATTAATTTAAAAACTACATTATCCCGACGTTTCGGTTACGTTCCAGTAGCCGTGATCACGGGCAGACGAGATGTGGGGACAGACACTCACATATCGTTTAAATTACTAAAAATCTCGTAGTAATCCGAAATTTTTTTAGTTTCATTTAAATGTCTCGCGAAAATCTAAGATGTCATTACTAACGGAAGAGTTACAGCGGCAAACCTTCCAGAGAGCACTGACCAAACTTCAGCCAAACTACAATTTAAACGAATTCTTGTATATTTTAGCGACATAATAATTTCAGACAAAAATAAAACTCGTAATAGATTCAATATTTTATTTGATAATAAATTTATTACACAAATACGTCACGAGGATAATAAAAAATATATAAATAAATAATAAAATTAACTAAAATAACAATCACTACAAAGGAATCGACGAAGTTGAGAAGACGGTTAAAAATCACACTTTCACAGATAAATGCAAGCAAAAATATTTACAAGGAACAGTTAAAATGGTCTACTTACGGCTAGGATTAACGTCTAGACTAATAATACTTGGTTAATACCAAACTACCCTACACATACAGTACGACTACTGACTTTGTTCACTTATATGAAATAAACATTACGATACACATATACAATAGTCGGCGTTCACAGCTGCGCACATCATGACAAATTATCACAAGTCCCGTGACAGAATATAAGTTCATTGAATATTTAATAACTTGATGAAAAAGTCGCCAGCGACAGACGAAGTACTTCGACTAACATTTAATATAAATTATAAGGACATTACACGTGTGATTTTTAACCGAAAAGTCAGGGATGTTTTTTGGCAAATGTCTCGTCATTAGAATCGTAAGTTGCATAGCAGTTCAATGATCACAAAGACCGTATTAAAAACATTATGCAAAAAAAAATGTTTACTGAGAAATTAACATTAAGAAATCGATAAAAGAAGTGTCTACTCCAGACATGAAATTTGCCAAAAATTCTAAGCTCTAGGTATAATAATGTAAGTTGTATTAACATAATGAACTCCGATCTATTTTACCTAAAATCCCTCGGACTCCTTGAGTTCTGTCTGTTTAAAGTGACCTTCCAAGCATCTCACATTACATAAGTTCCGACAACTCGACCAATTTAAATTATCCCAGATATCTTCTTCATTACAAAGACCGTTTTGTTTCTCGAGGCCGTCATAATATATTTAATCTTATTATAAATTATTACTTTAATAGTATACTTCTGATGAGCATCCACTGAGCAAGTAATCGTATGTGTGACCTGTCCAACAGTCAGTGTCTACTCTCTACAGTGTATGTGTCAGATGTAATGCGTGACATCGCTATATGTCAAGTAGTTTATGTTAGGTCAGTGAGGTATCAGAGGTGCAGTCGGTGACGAGGTGTGTTTATATTCACCGCAGTCTCGTGTCCGAGGCTCCATTGATGGACCTCAGCTCGGTGTAGGGGCGCTTGAGGAGCTTCAGATCCTCACCGGTGACGAGGGGAGTGTAGTCACGCCGCTTTCTGTACACCATCACACTGAAACACACACGCAAATAATTATGTTACTATCAAAATATCTTTACAGACTTAACAAGCTGCTCGGCAATGCATAAAGTATCTCTACTCTCTAGTTGAGGTTCGGTATCCACTGTCATTGTGAATTTGTTTCTCAATTGAAGTAAGATGGTAATATTCTTAATTTATATTAAAACTTATGTTTTAAAGAAACTTTTTCTTCCATACATAGACAATAACTTGAAAACATTCCATACATAGACAATAACTTGGTTTAAAGCTTAATCCTCGCAGTACAGTACAATAGCGTTTGTTTTAACGCAATCATTAGAAAATTAAAATCGTTATGAGAAATCTGTAGCGAAGAATATATATAATCGATACATTTTGATTTAAATTTGTTAATAATAATCAATACAAATATTAACATGACAAACGTAAATTACAAAAATTCACTGTGTTGTAACCGAGCACAATATTTTAAACTCGCTAATAAAACTTTAATATCAGAAAAAAAATAACGAACGAGTGAAAATACAAATACACTCTTCAGAGTCAGCTAATGGCAGCCAAGTCGAACCTGCAGGCTGCCTTTCACGCCACCCCTACCCCTCGACCGGCGACAAAACAACATGTGATAGAAATAATTTTGAGACGATACGGAGATACCGTCACAGATAGTGTCCAGTGTCCAGAACTATATTTTCTTAGCAGGTGGCGTAGTTTTATAGCATGAACTATAATTGCGTGTTGTTTAATATCCAAGCCTGATTTATGTTGATTAACACATAATAAAACTCATATTTGTTTACGCGGGGGACGTCAGGTGCTGTGTTCTAGAAACTTGTATATGACAGACGATTATCAAATGGAGAAAAATACTAACAAAACGCGTCACAGCAGTAAGCAACACATTAATATAGAATAATACAGCAAGGAGATTGTTTAAGCGTGCATATTGTTATGCTAAACCGTAACGCTGCTTATGAAACATTGTTTGACCTCATGATTTTTACTTTTTAGACTTTTCTTTTTATTGCATATTAAGCCGAATTTTTCATCTTACAATTTTATCTGCAAGATTACCACTAAAAAGATATTGTCCTTTTTAAAACACGCTCACTCCTTTTTTTGCCTCTATGCTTTTTTGACTCCTCGCCACTCGACTACCAAAGTAAAATGCAGAGGTCGATAAATATGTGGCGCTCATTAAATTCCACAGTATAATTTGTGTGGAAGTAGATCTGAATCCAACTACAGTTATTTAATGAACTTTTTTTGCTCCAACTATTTACAGCTATTTTGAGATCGTGGTTATCATCAACTTGTATACAAAGGTGAGATAATCGGCCGAGCGACACGCTTCGCTACTCTGCTCAGGCCCCGCCCTCCTAGGTCCTCAGTGCTCAGTCCTCGCTGCTCAGTCAGTCCACGACGGCCCTCACAGATACAAGTCAACAGTTATTATTGTATTGTTTAAATATTCCGTTATCAGCGAGGATTATTAAGATCCGTCTGATTCATATTACGTGAGTGATTCTTTCCTACCGGCAATTTTTTTTTCCATGAAGTAAAGTCATTCAAAGTTAATTATTATCGTTTATAAGTTATTATTATTTTATATTTCCGCGTTTTGTTAAAGTCGTTAATGTAATAATGAAAGGCAAAAAACTGAGCCGCGAGTTAAAGGCGAGTGTGATGGTTTCCCGCCTTGGTGTTAAGAATCATTTACAAGTTTTCAATACACGAACACCAGCCGTTCATGTACAAAGCCTTGTACATTAACGAATTGTTGTTGTTGTCCACGCACGAAGCCTTAATGAGTTACTTTTATTACAGAGACGTTTGTTCCTGAACCTCCGAGGGGCGAGACACACAGACAAGTCTATACCAGAGGTCAATATTTACTTCGTTATTTCATTAGGGCTATGCTGAAGTATTATGTATTATTTGTATCCGATTTTCAATAAATATTACGAGTGTTTTAGTTTCATTTAACACCTAAGGACGACATTGTGTGCGCTACATAATACTGTTACATCCTTGTTCAAATAAAAATGTAACAGTCATAATTAAGAAGATTATAACACGTAGAAAGAAAATGTGTACAATAAATTACGACAAAAAAAGTATTGCAAAATTTAATTTCTTACGGATACAGAGAAAAAAAATGAGATGAACGTGTAAGGTAACCTTATTCAAAAACGTATGAATCGTATATTTACACAATGCTATTACGAGGGACGAGCTACATGAAATAATTAACATGTTAACAGAGATAATAGAGTAAAATATGATTCGCTGCAGTTTATGAAAAACACCGCACGTCATTAGAGGGAGTAAAAAATAATGAACCAGATGACGTCACGACCTGGAACTAACAATAAGGCTGCAAATAATAATGAAGACAACACACCGAGAGAGCGAGAAAGAGAAAACTACTGCGCAGAGGAGAACATACCCTTTTAATGTACACGTGTACGACTGAGTCCTCTGAAAGGAACTTACTACTTTAACAGAGATCAAAATAATCTTAAGCTCTAGTATACTAGTGGAAAATGGTAAGAAATAAGCTTCGAGCTATGAAGAGTTCACCAGAAAATTATAACCTTTACGTCAGAAAAGTCAAATGAGCTCGTTCTAATCTTGCAATGAATCAATGCTATCTTGAAAACGTTAGTTAGAAGTACGTCCGTGTGCTGAGTACCAGTTTGTATCTTAACACTACAAGTAATGCGTTTCCCGTTTAACGTTCAGTGAATTACGTTACTACTTTAACGTGAGGAGACGCTTGAATGAAAACTCTTAACGCTTCGTGTACAGTGACAAGATGCCAACTTGGACCTAGCACGCTGAACTAAATAGTTATATTTGCACAATAATCCTAACAAATACCGCGTCATATGCTCAAAATAAATAGCAAATAGTCTGTTCTTAAGGAAGGACAACCACATATGAGGTTAAATATTTTTTTTAGAAAACCCGGCGTAGAAAAAATAGAATTGTAAATTAAAAAGCAGCCAGTGAAACTTTTTTACATGTTGAGCATGTCGTAACGTTTCAACTAATGTCTCGAGAGGCGGTTATTTTTTTTTGACAGCTGACCGTGACTGAGTTCATGGAACTCCGTATTATTTATAGTATTTCATACATCAGCGAGTCTAGGGACCAGTTCCCGTCCCGTCAGCAGTACTTCGAAGGTGATTTGGTTCGTATGTCTGTCATAGCTACAAATATTACGTAGTTTGGGAGCGTGACATACTTTGTGTAGTTAACTGTGAATAGAGTTTATGTAATGCTACGTGGACAATAATATTATATGTTGCAGGAATTTGAATAAGAAAAAGAAATATATTGAAATATAATAAGCTTTTTTTATTGTACTACATTAAGGCGTCAAGATATACAAACATTCAGTATGTTCATTAGTTGTATCTGAATGGTTACATATAAACTCCCAGTTTATGTGTTAGTGTCGATGTATGTTTGTCTGTACGTATATTGCACTAGGATGGAGGTTGCAGATAAAAGTTTCCGTGTTCAGTCAAAGGATGTCATCTCTTAGTGTGTAAGATGAGCTCCCGACTGTTCTGCCCAGTACCCTATCCATCACTGACTGATGGCCCACTCCATCAGTGCGTGTTTCCTGTCTGTCTTTGTCAAGGTGAGTGACGTCATCACTACCTACTAATAGATTATAAATCTGTATCTGTTTGTGTGTGGGTGTCTGTGTGTCTGTGTCATCCGTAGATTGACCGAACAATGGAAACTTTTTAATGGGAAAATTAATGTTTTTTATTAATTAGATCTAGTTAAAAGAATAAATTTTATCAAAGTAAAGAGAAGTCCTTTATTAAATACGTAATATAAATGAACGGCATGTACAATCATCACTAATGTAAGTCGGTTATAAATCGTTGAGATGTCTGATAACAGAATGATATCAAGATAACATAACTGCTATTGTTTTAAATTCCAATAACCTTGCGAATACTAATCTACAAGTGCTAGGCTGTGTGTCTGTCTGCTGTAAACATCAAGTCATAACCTACGAAACCAAAATATGTCACGATCCCGACAGGAGCTCTATAGTGAACTGATACCAAGCGAGTGCAGCCGGGGACAAACATATGGTTCGAATTAAAGGTAATGGGTTTATGGGACGGGATGACACGTAGACGACAACGATGACACGAGCTGGGGCTTATTAAGGAAACCAGCCTCGGATGGACCTCATACGATTACATCAAGATAACTAACGACAAACAAATGACACAACACAGCATTTATAAGGTTAGGTGAGAATCGAGCAAGACGGCGCGAGTCTCCTGGGACCGCCTGGGCGTATATATTAAGTACGGGTATATATCATAACATACTTTTACAATACATCGCGGAGGTCTCGTTACACTATTTGATAAAAAAACGAAAACGAAATTAAAAATAAATTCTATATTTCTATGAACCTAAAAATACACTAACATTAAAAACATGTAAATGAAACTAAAAAAAATTCAGATTACTACGCGATTATACACGGCTACTGCAAAGTAACCGACAAGTCGGGATAATGTAGTTTTTAAATTAATAAAAAATCGCGTAGTAATCCGAAATTT
>DVQP01000963.1:0-18098 GCA_018231745.1 Danaus eresimus | reverse complement strand
TATATATATATATTATAAATAATGATTATTTGGCACCTTTACATGATTAAAAAAACTATTCTTTCTCGTATTTATATCTAACGAAATTTTCTATATTTCCTTTACGACAAAATATGTGTTACACCTAATAGTTAGATTACAAAATAATAAACTTAATTTATCTCAGTTTAAAAATCAAGGACATTTTTAATTTCAATTAAGGCTAAGGTTTTTTAAGAAATGTATATATGTTGTACATAGTTATATTTATAACATGACACTAACATATCCTTTTTAATTTTAAACTCCAGACATGTAGAAAAATATATATATAATTATATGTATTTTACAATTTATTTATTTGTTAAGCATCCTACTACTATTCTGTTATTATATGTATACACTGCATTTACATAACGTTCGTTGACAAATTTTAGATACAAGTTAGCTTAAAAATGTATAAATAAATAAAAAATTTAAACAACATTCCAGAGATTTCTTTATTGTATTTTCCCTACATCTATTAAATATCATTTTACGACCGCATTAATTAGTTGTAAAATGTTTTCGCGATGTCTTTAAGTGCATATCATAAGGTCACAACGATTTTAAACTTCATTTTGACATCTGTCTTGTTTGTGATTACTTTTATGATTGGAGTCACAAATTTAATGACTGCTATAATTAGTGCTGTCGATAAAAGTATGTTAAAAATTTTATTATGATAGACGACAATAAAACAGTACAAACGACTTTTTTAAAAATGTTATACAATATATATGACGTAGGCGCCATAATTGAGTGGCATTCAGTTATTTTTGAAATCAAACAACATACAAAACATATGTATATAAATGTTTATAAAAATAACATTAAAACCTGGATCACAGTTGTAATTTTTAATAACAGGTCGATATAAATGATTAACTGAAGTCAAATTTTAACCGAGCCTGAAATCTATTGACAGATGAAAGATAGATAATAAATATATAAAGATTTTTTGGGAGATTCGTTACAGAACTCTAATTATGAGTGTAATAATATTATATGACAATCATAAAATACTCTAAATTAACTATGATCGGTGAATAACCAAAAATCTAATGTAAAAGGCATTCAACGTAATTGTGCAGATTATACATGACGTTACTTTTCTTACGTAATGCACAAACTAAAAATAAATATATGCATATCTATTAGAACATAGATCTTTTTTAAGATTTAAAAATTCTGTAAAAAAATGTATCATTTCGAAAAGTTTCTTGTTTTTAATAAAATATATTTCTGAGATATCTGTCGCAATTTTGTTTGTTGACGTTTTATTTATTTCAATCATCAATCCAAAAATAGATGTATACCTACGAAGCCTACTTTCTACTTTACTATTTTCCTCTCAAAAGCTTAAGAATTTATTTATATATATACACAGAGCATTTTAATTGAATCGCGAGCATCTACGAGCTTTCTTTAACAATATTAGGGTTCTGTTACATAAAGTTTAGGAAACATTTATAGACTTTCTGGGCTATGTTATTTTTACAATCAAAAAGTTGAGCATATCATCATTAATCTTATAAAATATACGTGACTTTATTATATGTACTATTTCGGATTTCAATCATCAAGAACAGAAATTATTTGTTAAAATTTTTATTACATCAAAAACAACAGTCATAGAATAGACAAATGTGACACACCGTCTTCTACCTATAAAACATTTACAAACAAGAAAAACTATGTACCTATATCCTCCGACCTCGATGTCTGATTCAGTTGTGGAAAATCTTGTAACGTGTTTATACATACATAGTATATTATCTAGGCCAGTGTGGGGGTTCTAATTAAGATAATCTATATGTTCTCGTGAATAGCTCATAACATACGATTAAGCTAATTCTAATATTATCACGTTTTATGATCTCGTTAATAGACATATTGCATCAGATGTAGCACGTGTAGACAAAATATTGTGCGGCGTTTGACATCATTAATACTCTACGGATTCGTAAAAAAATAAAAGAAAAAATCATCTAAATAATAAAATGATATTCTGTGGCATAACGTGAAGTGTTTCGCAAGTGTCCCAATATTTATTTTTATAGTATATTTGTTACTGATGAGCTATTGGGTAAATTTTATTATAATCTTCAGTTTGTTTTACTTGAAAGACTAACCAATTTGTTTATATCTCAACAAACTGTCGCGTTTACAATGTTAGTAGGATTAATAAAAACGGGAATAAAATCCTAGTTTCTTTACCAAAAACTCCGAAAAATAAAAATATATTGATGTTGGTTGTAGGATTTTGAAATTCCGTCATCAATTTAGTATACTAATATATGACATAATGAGATATTTGTCAAAATACACATAGAAGACATTCATGTGATGTGTCTCAGTTAGTAGATTAAAAAACCTTTTTATTTTATTTAAAGTTTAATAAGTCATTACACATAAAAGGTTGTAAAGATAATTATAACATCAACAACGCCTCAGTCCACTCGCTGAAACAGTAATCCATTTATATGATGAAACAATCACGTTTTTTATACAATATAAATTAATTTTTTTTATTCTGATATAAAGTAAAACAACAGACTATAATAAAGTCTTATATTTTAATACAAAAGAGTTCATAAATAATTCAATCGGTATACAGCATGACTAGCATATAATGTTATGTGCCTCCGTAGCCGGCGAAGGCTTCCTTCGATATCAATACCACGATTTGGTTCCCCATATATTTCTTTCGGAAATGTATTCGCTCGTTCTTTATCTCTTACGTCTCCTCAGCCGTGCTCTATGCGACTGAGACTGTGAACTCCATTCCAAACTTAGGTCACTCGACGAAGGCGGCGTTTCAGGGAACTGTGCGTCCGACGTCCACCGGCAAGATGCGCAGGCCGGTTTAAGCGTGTCCAAAACCTTCTCTGGCTCAATATTTTTACCGCCGTACGAATCTAAAATATGCTTGTAAGCACACTCCAGCGGTTCGGGACTGCGTCCTCTAGCAGCACAAAGACGTATACGAACACAAGCGTTGCAGTAACCGCAAATTTCACCGCGAAGCGAGCTCTTCACCATTTTGACCGTTTACTGCGGGCACACTTTATTGACTAGCACCGTATTTTGCCTGACGTTATATTTAAGCGCGTCGCGACGGCAGCCGTAGCGCACGCGCCCAGCGATAACCCCAGTCCGGCGCCAGTGTTAGCGACCGCTTAGCTATGGCCTTAGGAATAACTCGTCTACTCTATTGTGCTCTTTAATTATATATATTATTATTTTTACTATCACATAAAAATAATACTGATCAGCCATTGACAACTGTTGAGAGCAAAAGGTTACGCATTATAGATTTTTTATCGTCATTAATACAATTATGCTGCCTATAAATCATTTTCATTACTTCAATGTTGTTTACGAGTGGATAATGATTTGCCGTTCGAAGTATAGCTCGGCTGAAGTGGGGTGAATTGTTCGTGTTCAATGATCGTACATAGATACCATTAAAATGTCAATTGCTGTATTTTATTCACGATAACGTCAATATTGTTCTAGATCATAATAACTAGTATCCACCAGATTGGGTATACAAAGTAGATAGTGATGTTAAATTCACTTATTGTTTTAAGATAGATATAATCAGAGAATTTACTCATGCTCTTGCCCGTTTATTGGCTGATAGAATATCGAAAGATGATGTATAATTTTTAGTATAACATATCTAGCTTAATAAATAGGTATATGACAGACACAATCATACTTATCACAATTACTCAAGTATACACTATGTTTAGTTATAGTTTTAAATAGATTATTTTATCGATAATGATAAGAAGGCCTATTTTATCAATGAATCGAATTATATACTAATCGATTCTCAAACTAGAAATTATTTTACTGAGTCCAACCTATGAGTACAACCTACAACTGAGTACAACCTACAATTAATAAGTCATCTATGTACAATTGTATTTATGATAAGACATGTCCAAATCCATACAGTTCTAGAAGATCATACCCGAGTAACAGAACAACCAAGTTGTTATCAACCAAAACGGTGCAAACAATCGTGGCTATTTATAAAACCAACAGCCAGATGTTAGTCCTTTACTCAATGTTCCTGACATAACTGACACTAGCATGTCACAGACGAGATGTAATTGACGTATGAATTGTCCGTTTCCTGTTTAGTTCAGAAACAGTTGTGCATATTAATGTATGTTTTCCCACTGTTTGTAGCCTTGTAGTATTCTTTCTAAGCGAGAAAGATAAGCGGTCAGTAACTTAATAACATGTCACGATCACGATTCAGGGACTCCGCGGCCATATTTTTTAATGAAAAGTTATTAAATGTATTTCGTTTTTAAACCGAACTTTATCTTCGACAGGTTTTGTTTTTGGACTTTCCACACTAATAAATTCTTTTTTTATTTGTGTGGTTTTTATGGAGTGATGAAAAAATCTGGTTATCAGCAATAAGCTATAAGCCATCAGCGGTCAAATTATGTAAAACGTTCAATGATCTTAAGTCTCTTAGTAACAAGAGATTCTAAACGAAAACACGGATGTTGTTAATAAAAGGACAATCCTCTAGGCTACTATTGGTTATTTTCATTGTATGAACGATGCATTGCGTGAATTATGTCTACGAATTGAACACATTTATTAAAAAAATACTTAAAAAAACATATTATAGATTACAAAAATTTAGAGACAAAAATATCTTCAAAACCGTCACAAACACAGTCTGTATAAAAATAGTAACACTTAATGATTGTAAAAACAACGTACCTCTCGATTGGGGGAAGGACGTCTAAAAAGGTATATCGTACATAAATAATTGCAATCATACTTGATTTTTATTCCATTAAATATGCTTATAGAAAAACCTTTTAATAGTACCATATGGAATTTTTATTTTTATTCGTAATAAGTACCATAGGAACAAAATAGTTATATTATATGTACGTGGACTATTCAAAAAGAATCACAATGTAATGTTAGTAGTCCAATAGTAGTAATTTTGATAAAAAAAATTAGCCTATAATCATAATATGTATACCATTTTGAACTCACTTCCCCTGCGGTTCAAGTTATCGGAATCATAAAAAAAAATATCTGATACATTTACAACGTGTTACTATGTTATTTACTGATAATATACTAATTATGTAAAAATAGCATTGTTTCCTTAATTTTTTTTTTAATAGATAAAAAATCAGAAGTCAGGGATTATCTTGAACATAATATAACGAAATGTTATGTTTGTGAGCAATTAAGATTTATTGTACGTCTACTTAAAACGTGCTCGTCGTTTCATAAAACGTGCTTTGATAATTATAAAATATGCTGCAACATACAGCTCATTTATATACATGCATGAATTGAAATTGAAAGGTCCGAGATTTATAACAATAACAAAAACAAATTTTTGTCTCCCGCTAAAAGTTAAATTCAATAACCGTTTTTTACTTTTTTTTGCAAATCATTGTATTTGGCAACGAAATAGCGCTGTTAGCATGTTTTTATTTGTTTAGAGAAATGTCTATGAGTCCGATGACAGGCTTTGGACCTGACAAACATCTGGTTCCAGGATGTAGAAGCCTGTATCTCGATCCTTTAAGATGTCCTCTGTCTTCTAGTCCGAGTCGTAAACTAATCAAATAGATATTGGGCGTAATTTTGTGTTATTACCTACATCTCTATATAGTCTGGCTGTAACACTGTAACGGTTGAAACATCGGTTAGGAATGTAGTTATATCTAGACCTGGAATAAAATCCAGTGACTCTATTCTTTTCATCTTACAGAGTGAAAGTTAAACCATATTAATCCATTATATTTTCAGTTGAAAATGTATAAATCGTTATAATTTTTTCTACAAATTTATTATTTAGTACTCACCCAGACAAACCTAGAAAAGATTAGTTTACTGCTGTATAATAAAATGTAAAAGTACTAAGCTCTTTTATTTCATTTTATCAATTTTGACGTTTAGTTTATATTTTAAGTTAAATACTTAACAAGGAGATCATAATCCTCATAGAATAATTAACGTCCTTTTTTCTATATATCGAAACAGCGACATTGTCTCACCGTCAAGATATTTGGTTTTCTTTTTTAATAATTGGGGAAGCGGTTACTTTACTCCGACCTCGGTGCTAAGTCTGAAGAGTAAGGGGGACTCCGAGGGAAATGGGCCTGATATTACCCAAAAAACTGTAACGATAACCTTCATTACCTAAGGGTGCCACCAAGGAGCTGATTGTCGTTACCTAGGTGCCTATAGTAAAGCTGTAGGACATAATAAGATAATGTTTATTACAATATTTAAAAAAAATGTCTAATTGTATATCTGTTTTACATTGCCAAATCCTACGGCAGGAGAGATTCTTTGATTCTTGAGAACGATGAAGATTCTTTCTTGGTGGAAATATTATAAAACACAAAATCCTCCCAGCGCTACATATGCATCCTGTAATTTGATTTTATTATATTTTTTAATAATTTACTGAAAATCTTCAATACTTACTTGTGTTCAATTTAATATAGGTTTATTTTTTTGTTGACAAAAAATCTATGCCAGCCTTTAATACAAATCATACAATTCATATTCTGTCAAACTATTCTAAGCCTAGTTGCCTTCTATATGCTTAAGATAGTGCTAATAAATAATACACCATATAATCGGCATAAAATCTATAGCTGCTGCTTACACAGAGAATAATTAAATTAATTGTCCCTTATTTTAATTCTATGGCATTTTTTGTACTTCCCAAATCTCAGATCGGAATATTTCCAACTCTTTAAACAACAAAAGGTGCTATCAATATGTATACTAAAACCCCTTAAAGCTATAGCCCTAGAGCTAGTAAGAGAATTATATTCCAAGTTCCAAGATAATTAGTAAAATGCATCAGAAAATCGAACCATAAAGCCTCATGAACGTCAGCTAGGGTTCGGTGGGGAATAAGCGGTTGTTTCCTCCCACGCTTGAAGAAAAAAAACACACTCACAAATTTCCTCTCGGCAAAAAATTTATCAAGATACAACTAACCCAATATCTCAACAAAAAAATAATCAGCCGGCTATTACATAGTGCATTGCACGTCAGCTGATGTCTCGGTCATGGAAAAAAATCTTCAATTTCAGTGATATCCTCTCAATTCATAATTTACCTGACGATAGCTTATATGTAGCTTTTGTTTACTATATGTCAGCTGGCTGTATCTCTATATACGATGCACTATGTTATAGCCAGCTGATATTTGTTTGTTGAGATATTAGGTTAGCTAGGTATAACTTGATAAATTTTTAGCCGAGAGCAAATGGGTGAATGTATTTTTTTAAGCGTGGAAGGTTACACACACTCATCTCTACCACAACACCTCAGCTGACGGTCATAGGGCTTTATAATACTATTGTCTGATGCATATCACCAATTATCTATCGGAGAGACATAATTAACAAATTTTTCACCTAACTCTCGGGCTATATAGTTAATTTTTTCTCAACTTGTATGGAACTTTTAAAGATAATATCGAACCGATTGTTTCATTTCGTATAACTTCATACCTTGCTTGCGTGTTCGTTATAATTAATTTTAAACGTAGTCTTGTTTTTATTTATAATTGATTAAATTAATTCATATCTCCAACAACGAGTCGTTGTCCTCCTAGTGAGAAAACTTTTTTATCGAATATGTACTTATGAAATATTAAGCATTTTAGAATAAAAATGATTCGGATGGCCAATGACAGTCCAGATACACAAAAATACTCTAAAACTGTTTTGAAATAATCAAATGGATTAGCGGATACATAGTTATTTGGCTAACAATGTAGTTTTCACGCACCGAAGTGCTTCTGATCACAACATTTGGTAATTACCTTTCAATAATCTTGGTTGTTAAAAATTTTGACAATCACTATTTTAAAAGACCCGCTTTATTTACAAATCCGGACGTATTAAAGTGGAATTAAATTATAATGACTGCCCTTCAAACAAACCGCGAGTACATGTATTGACATCGGGTATCTTATGTAAAACAGAAATTACTTTATCTGGTTTCTTTTTATACAATGTAGAGTGCATATTTTAAGTCGACTCGTAGAACTTTAATACTTATGAATATATGAATGTTTTGTCAATTTTCAGTACCGATACGAAATCAATTTAGACTCGTCTGTAAAGTGTCGTTTGGTATTTCAACGTATATATAAGGAAAGTAATGTTTACAAGCATTGGTCAGTTACATTAATTCCATATACAGCATTATTATAAATATTTTCTCTTCTATTAATCTACACTAACACCTACATCTTGCGCAATTTTATTATTTTTATTTCAATGAATTATGTTTTCTATAAGAAATAAAACTTTTTTTTTAAAGCAAAATTTTAAAATCAAAAAATGTGTATGTACATTTAAATTTTTATTTGTATAAAAGAGCTATCAATTATTCAAGATTACTAAAATAAGTAAACAACATTTAACTCGATGGAGATGTAATCAGTACCCTTAATACAAATTTGTGTGCTCGAACCATACACAATGCTTTTCAATCATTTATACACCTACTATCTGGAAATGAGAAAATTAAAAAGTGCTCGTATGAAAACACCTGAGGAAACATGAAATAATTCTCTTCAAACGTTTAGCCGAGTAAAAGAATATTGTGGATTTTAGTGTCTGCATTTCAATCTATTCAAGTCAATAGATATAAATGCATGTGGGTAGAAGAAGAGGTACATAATTTTGGATAGATCCGAAATGAAGCTGGGAGATGAGATTTAATACGTTTTAAGATATTAGATAATCTAAAGGACGTAAGTTTTTTCAAAGTGCAGTGTCTGTACCAGAAACTAACCAAAAAGTTTCTTTACCAGTTTAAGTTGAAGTAAGTATAATATTATTTTACTATTATTATATGTAGTTTGTTTCGTTGAGTTGTATGATGTTCCTGAACGATAGGATATTTATTTCTGCTAAGTAATCTTAATAAATAATATAAAAAGAAAACGTTATTAAAATTCTCTAAAGATATCGAGGAACCTTAAGGACCAAAGTATAAGTCGTCGATTGGTGAACATTATGTAGTAAAAACATTAAATTTTATTGCCCAAGAGCACATATTTTTGAATTTTTGTGGTTTTTAAAAACTTACCATATCAAATAAATACTTTGAATGCACTTGTTTCAGTGTATGTATTGTAAAATTGCGAAATAAATTCAATTATCTTTTTCACTCATCTAAAATGAAACTACATAATTTAAATATTTTATTAAACGGTGAGAAGTATGTCAGTGAAGTGCTTAAATAATATACTCGGTCATCATATGACATTTTTGAAGTAACGATTATTACTTCTTTTAGCTCAAATCGCATTGTGACTTAAAGTTTCTTCTTAGGTTAAAGTAAATAAGAAAACAACAATGAATAAAATTGTATAATTTACTTATAAAATTAATTTTCTCGAGATGGAACAAACAACTCATGGTATTTGTAAGTTATATTAATATCATCATTACATATTTTAAAACAAAGTCCCTTGCCTCGTCTGTGTGTCTGTTCGCGATAAACGGAAAAACTACTGCACTTATTATCAAACAGTTATCACAACTCGATAGCGTAAGTCCCTTTTTTTCGAGTTAACAGTAACTGTTAGCCCTATTGGCTTTTACAGCGTCACCGTTAGGGGTGGGCGGCCCGATGGGACCTACCAGTTAAATTCGGGCCCGAAGGGCCCTACTGATGGATGCGCCCGTCCCAAGGGTGCCTCTAAGAGGCCGGACCTCGGCTTAGGACGTCGTTGTAGTGGAGGATGGCATCGGAAGATGGGGGCAGCATAAGTCTCGAGGCAGGTTTAAGTATATAATTTGTTAAGTTATCGTATTTACCTGTGTGTACATGACGACATTTGTTGAAGATGTCGAGAAAACATTTGACGTCTGAGACCTTTTATCGAAAACGCTGGCTAAATTCTTTGAGATATAACAAAATAATGTAAGGTGGAATTGTGTCTACAGAAAAGTCCGCGGTGACATGTTTCTGTACCGTAAGGATAAAACACAAAATCCATTTTACAACTCGTAAAAATTGGCATTCCTTAAACGTTTATTGGAAAGCTATTTAAGGTATTAAGTCTTGAAAATATATTTCTTCGTTTTCAAGCCTACATCAGTATCAGTATCTGTAAATTACTTTTTAAATCATTTAAATCGTGCGCGCCATTTCAAAGTTGTCATAATATAAGTTTAATAATTCTCAAAACTACATAGGCTATTTTATATTTTTGATAAAGAGCCCGTGCGAAGCCGGGGCTGGTGCTTAGTTACTTACACAAATTACTATTACATAGTTAAATCAACTTAGTGTTTGAGCAACAATAAGCATTTAGAACAAAAAATATATTAACAAGATCGCATTCACGATCTAATATTTAAACAGTGAAAAATCTGAAATAGGAACACAAAAATAATATTAGGATATAGGCTACAATAGATGTAAGTTCCAAGCGTTATGTAATAACATTTAAATCTTTTAAAAGTGTACAAGATTTGATGTCATTCATTGTATTTATAACTTTAACCACGGAATCCGAAAGATGAAAGACAAAACCGCATTTTTCAAAGATGGGACAGATATGTTCTTGATTTATTTTTAATCTCTAATCTTATTAACACAAGTACGTACTTTTGGGTATTACCATTTTATGTTGATATTTTGTTCAACAATAAGTATAAATTTTACTAGAACGTAACTAACAAACCTTTTTAATTGATTAATATTTTGGATATTTGTTTTAAAATTAACAATAGTTAGAATTAAAATACCACGGAAATTTTATATATTGAATGAAGTCGTTCTATTGTAACAATCATATTTATAATAAGTTCCTAAATAATTACCCGCAAGAAGTAACCTCTCCCTAACCTACTTTATATAAGGCAGGTACATGAATCAGTTTTATAAATCTGATAAAAAAAAACTTTACGGAATGCTTACGAATTCGTCGTACTAAATCGTTAGTACTGCATTCCTTGCAAATGTAATATCCGACACTTAAGAAATATTCAAATAACTGCTCATATAAATGTTATTCTATTTAATGTCTGTATGAATGTATTTAAAAAAATAATTTTATTTATAATCGATTTTTGAAATAGTTTATGTAGTGTATGTATTTAACCTAACACTAAAAAAATAGTTTCCAAATAAGTATTCAAACATTTTTTTGTTTAAGGCTGTTTGCAAAATTATAACTTTCTTTTGTTTTATTAAACTTTTTAAATAGCAGGTATGTTATCTATCATTCATCAAAAGAAAAACAATATTGACGTGACATATTTAATTTTTTATCAACTGTCAGGCGAAATGTCACGATATGACCTTTTGGTTTTGTAACTACAAAGAGAATTTTAGAACCAGTTGAAATCAGTTCGTAATAGCGTTTATGTAAAATATTATTTATTACATATAATCAGGTCTCCGTTATCGATGAAACACGACACAATTAATGCAGTTCCACTTATGACTTTGAATTCGTTGAGACCATATTATAATAATTTTAATCTCTCTAGCAACATGATAACATAATTTAAGACAAAAAAGAAACAAGGACAAAATATTTTGTAATAAACTCTTTATTTCTTCGTTTACTCACAAATATCAATATGAAATCATAATGCTCATGTCAAATCTATTTCAAAATATATATGTATTTTTTGCTTTATTAATTTCATAACTTGATCGAACAGCTGGTTGTGTAACTAAATTTACTTAAAAAATATATATATAAAATACTTCAATAATCAATGAAAAGGCTTATAATAGTAAACTAAAATAAATAACTGATTATGTTTTTATATTACAAAACTAATAAAAATACAATGTACTCCAACAATATAAAAGACTAAAAATTATTCTATAAAGGAATTCACTAAATTTAGACAGTGCAGAGATTAAGCACTAACTCAAGCTATCAGCAAGATTGTTAAAGACTTCAGTATTGCAAAGAAAGTTTATAGACTTTAGGTAGTGGAAGAAGCGATTGTTTCTCTTTGAAATAGAATCAGTTTTGTTCTTTTCATGACGGCATATTGTTCTGCAAGCGGACCAGTAATCTAATGTAACTGATCTACGATCTAATACCACCGATGGGTGCAAGAAACTTGATATTTTTTTATGTCTGCACACTAATCTGTCTCTATACCTGAAAAAAAAAAAAATTTTAATAATATTTAATTTGTCCATAAACAAAACAGAAACAAAGCATAAAAAAGATATACTATACTGATATTCCTTGCTAAAATTTAAATTATAAATTACCTTTCTACTGACATATTTGGCTGGCTTATACACAGTCTTCTGTCACTATTTAAAGATTTCTGTGCTTTAGAAGTTGTTATATTCATAATTTCTTGAGTTATTTCATTAAAGAAATTATGCGATTTATTATAATCATTGTATCTCTCATTCTCAAGTACACTTGGATTTTCACGGCACAACCAAAAGTTGCTTAACAGATTACACTGTTTTTCTGTTTGATCATTTCGATCAAATATATCTGACATAGAAATAGCATCTAATATTTTTGAAATGTCATCTATACATTCAGAGGTTGTAATATTTGTTAATGCATTATTTGTGTTATAGTACTTTGGTAAGCTCCACCAAAAGTTAAATGGGTCAATCTTTTTGTTTCCGAGCATTTCAACTTGGTTATCAATATACATCTGTGTATTTTCGTCACAACGGGAGACGTCTTCTGAAACTTCAGAATCAGCCCAAGACGTGCTTGAGGTTTCATCATCAATATTTGATTTTATTTGGGACAGTGCTACTTCATCAACATGGACATGTTTATTAGAATTCATGTAAAATTGTAAGCAATTAATTGTTTTTCTAATATCCCCTTTGTAAAAGTCCAAAATTCTAGCTCCTAAGCCTCCAAAACAAAATCCGACATCCGCCAAACACATGATATCTAGCCAAGTACCAAGTATTCTAGGGACGAACGGATGCATGTGTAATATCTTCCCATTTATCAAAAACTTTTGTAAATGAGGGCAAGTTAATGATGAAGTCACTAATATAACTGGCCTCTTTGAGCTTTGGATTAACTGTGATAAAGCAGAACAGAACCCATCATCTTGATCAAAAACAATGTCAGCATCATCAATCAATATGAGGGACATGTCGGTGTAAGTTTCCTGACTTTGGCTTGTTTGTGTAAAGTTTTCACTGGATTGTGACGAATTTTTTGTATCATCTAACACTCTTTTTGGTCGACCCCGTTTTTTAGCAGTCACTACAATTTCCTGTGATTTTTGTGATATTTCAATATTGTTTTTACCTCTATTCACTTTATGAGATTGTGTGGCTTCCTGCAAATCTTGTAACATAATTTTACCTGTTCTCTTTCTACTTGCATTGACCTCAATAACTTTAATAGCTAACTCAGCAGCTACAGCATAAACACTGCTGGTTTTCCCCGACCCTGTAACACCATTCAATATAAGCAAGTTATTGATATTCTTTGGCCCATCTTTAGTGTCAGTGTCTGAATGATAGAAGTCAGATGAATCAGAATCACTGTTCTTAACATTTTTACTTCTTATCAAACTTTCAGTCCATGTTTCAAGCCATCTCTTTAACTCCTTTACAGTCTCAAAATTACCTAAAATTTGCTTTGAAGATAAAGGTTTATATTTTTCACACCAATTCAATTTATCAGGATTATCATAACTTATATCTACAAGGCCATCTATTACTTCAATGCTATTGTCCATTTCTGGATAGCTGCAGTCCTTAACCTCTCCCTTGCTTTTACCTTTAAGCAAATGATATGTCCGATAAACAGGAAATTTAGGGAATGCATTCTTAAGGCACTTCAATAATTTTATAGGTTTATGTCTTACATTTGGTACATTTAATACATTAGATGAAACATTTTCCAGGAATGATTTTAACATACAATCTCCCACAACAGGTACATGACCATCAATTATGTTTGTATCATAGAAATCAAACTTGTTATAATATTTTCTTGTGCACATTGCAATTTGTTGGACATGAAGAACAGGTTGAAAATATTCAGTCACAACAACATTGGGCTGTGACAGTGCATGTTTTTTCAATTTCTCAGGGACACCGCTTTTAAGAAAATTCTGTTTTGCTTCTATAGCTGCAGGAGAGAGTTGTGGTTTGGAAACAAATATAGGTGCAAGTTTTGTTAGTTTACTGTCAACCTTCAAGTTTTTTAAAGAATTTTTAGTTGAAAGTTTCACCTTTTTTTCTAATTTCCTGTCCTTAAAGATATTCTGGGGTCCATTTTGTTTCCTTGTTGATTTTGAAGATTTTGTTTTATGTTTTTTTAATGCCAAATCATCTTTCTTTTCAACATCACATAAATCATGTTCATTTTTATGTTTTTTATCCTCAGAGCTATTTATAGGTAATTTTCCAATATCCTTCTTTTTTTTTGGTGTAAAGATATGTAATTCTTCATCAGAACTAAACAAATCTATATCATCACTATATTTAATAGGTTTTTTAACATTTCTTTTGGGCCTGTTATCACTCTCGGTGCAATCAATTATTGCATTTGATGGTATTGGTGTGGAACTATCTTCTTTGCTTTCAGCTTTACCAATTTTTCTTTTTCTTTTTCTGCTTTCATAATTATCTACTTGCACTTTATTGGAGTCTTTTGTCTCATCTAAACTATTTGTCAAATTCTCTGAATTTAGTACATCTTCAGATGATTTTATCATTTTTGTTTTTTTCTTTCTTTTTGGGGTAAATTTCACTTTTATAACATGTTTATTATCACCAGGAGAGTTCTTATCAGACATCTCAATAGATGAATCAGAATCCTTTGTTACCTTCTTAAAATAACTCAACATATTTTCTTTTTTCTTTATTGAGGGTGATAATTTATTTAAAAATTCAATATCCTCTTGAGCAATGTTATTACATACATTAGTGTGTGTAATCTTAACTGTTGGCTCATTAAATAAATCACATAATTGCAGTGTCTTTTTCGATTTCTCTGCTACATTTTTCTTTTCTCTCTCATTTGTTTTGTTTTGTGACAAATTATTTACAGGTTTGGACTTAGAAGTTGATACAATCTTTTCATTGTCCGGACTTGTTATCATATTTTTCAAGAGTTCAGCCCTTTTTAACATTTTCTGCACAACAAACCTGTCTCTATATTCTTCAATCTCCTTTTTCTTTAGTGATCCTTTTGCTTCAGCCATTTTGTCCAGTGACAGAATTCTTTTTGCCTTAATTTCTCTTTGTGTAGTTATTTCATCTAGTTCTATGCTTGTGGGTGTTTGCGACTTTCCCGGAGAGTTACTACCAATGACCTTGTTTCTAGACTCCATCAATAGTTTGAAAGCATTCATTTGTTTTTTACTTTCATTCTCAATATCCTCAAATGGTGGCATAATTTCTACATCTCCTTTCTGAATTGAACTCAGTAGATGTTCCTCCTTATCTTTAAGATTTTTCTTAGCTTCTTTATTAGTTTTCTTAGTTCTCACCATTTTTATTAAATAATTTTTAGGTTTATATGTTTCACTTATATTTTTATTGCTATTATTAGTAATATCACTGTTTGGAGATTTAATTTTTAATGAAGTAATTAAGTTTCGTGAAACATCTAAAATATCTGGGTCTTCATAATTATTTCTTCTAAGTTTGTACTTTTTAAGTTTCTTCTTTAATTCTTTATTGCATTTGTGCTTCAAAATATTTTCTCTAGACTTAAGTACACGTTTACTACTTTTATTTACGAAATCATTATAGAGGGGTGGTTTGCTTTTTTCAACAACTCCAGCAACTATGTCAATAATTTTGGACATCACTGTTCTGTAATCACAAAGAACCAACACTTAACTTTCATACACAGCATTATTGATTACAATTATTTACGATAAATTATGATCCAGTTTCTTCATCTATGTAATGTTATACAAACCATGCATTATAAAACAACCATTATTAGGACCACCATTAAATAAAAATATTCGGTCTTAGAAGTATTATAAAATGTTGATATTTAGGTCATTATTATTAACATAGATAAAATCATATTAAACATATATAAACGGATTTTAACGAGGAATATTATAAGCAAAATTGGCGCCTTGACTGTTGTTTAAAACGTCAAATGACATATGTCATAATCATTACATGAGCTTTATAGTTTTTCTATTAAGGAATGACATTGATAAACTGTAAATTCAAAAACTAGTCTTGTATTGTTTGATAATATATAATCATGTAAAACTCTTTAATATTTCCTTTACACCAATATGCATATTTTTATTATTATGTAGTAAATACAATATTTTTCGTAATCTGTTGAACTTCATGCCAACTTACTCTGTGATAAGTCAGTTTCGATCTGTCTTTTCAGTGTCTATGCTCTGCGATATTCGCGAAACCCTGAAAGCCTGAACGGGGCTACGATATTGTAAATAGTTAATCGAATAAATTTCTTAACATAAGAAATGTCGTCTAAAAACTTAGCTCTCCCTTTTGTACGTCACATAACAGTAAGTGTTACATTACGAGTACACTTTTACGCAATTTTCTTATGTCAAAAGATGTGTTATGTAAAAGCAGCAAATAGGGCCTTTAGACCTTCATGTAAGATTTAAACATGTTTTTAGATCAGAGGTTATGCCCAGGCTGCGCCTGCAGTCAGAAAGGATGCGAAGCTCCAGACCAGTGTTTTGCCTAATAAAACTTTCGTGGCCGCTGTGGATAATGGTTCTCCGGTGACTCGAGTCACTATTGCCTTCAAGTATGTATTCTTAGATAATTTGCTTTTATATAAAATATTCAAACTTTTGTTTAATAAAGTATATTTTTAAATAATTTATAACATAATGTAATGCAGTGGAGTTAATGTAGTACAAGAGTAAATTTAAAAGTTTCAGATATTTCAAATTATTACGAAATTTAAAGTGTACATGTAAACTTAACTTTCAGAGCTGGCTCCCGCTATGAACCTCAAACTGAGCTTGGTTTAGCACATGTCCTCCGTTCAGCTGCAGGTCTCACCACCAAGAATGCAAGTGCTTTCATGATATCACGCAAGCTCTCACAGATTGGAGCATCCTTTAATGCAACTGGTGATCGTGAATTTATTTACTACACCCTCGAAGTAAGTTTAAAAGAAGTGATTGTTAAACCCTTACTATTGCTTGCCAGATGTTTGTACTATTTTTATTTTGGTTTCTTTTTTAAGAAACGAATGAGAATGTATTCATCTTTTACTTATAATAATTCTCTTCTGTAGGCTTCACAAGAAAACTTGCAAGAAGCATTGGTGTACTTGAATAATATTGTGTCTAACCAAGAGTTTAGACCATGGGAATTGAGTGACAACATCTCCCGCTTGAAGTTTGACATACTATCTCTTTCACCTCAAGTAAGTATTTTTATATGAATTTGAGGACTAGTTCTTTTCAATTTAATCATTAAACCAAAAAAGTAAGTTTTAAAAATGAATAACATAAAATTTCTAGGTCCGTGCGGTAGATTTGCTGCACAAGGCTGCTTTCCGTCGTGGACTTGGAAACTCCCTCTTCATTTCCCCAAAGAAGATTGGAAAAATCAGTTCTGAATCTTTGCAACATTTTGCTTCTACCGCCCTTACTCCTGGCCGCTGTGCTGTCTCTGTTGTTGGTGGCTCTCAGGTGGTTTTTATCAGTTGACAGTTACTTATAATGGTTTTAGAACTAATATTGTAAATATGTGAATTTACATGACGCAAACAAAACATCATATGGAGGTTTTAATTCTATTTAAACACATTAAATGCTGGGTTAAGAAGATATCTTGCACTGTAAGATGGAGTTTGAGGCTTGTGTAATATACATTTTGCAAATTTATATTTCATTTTCTTAGTAAATATTTATATATGATATAATAGTTTAAATATATTTAGGACACTGCTGCACTAGTAGCTCAAGCTCTTCAACTTCCAGCGAGCGGTGACGCTCAGAGCAACGCTTCTACCTACTTTGGTGGTGAATTAAGGTATATGTATAGATATTATGTCATCTATGAAATTCATTTATATTAAATTT
>DVQP01000962.1:0-18102 GCA_018231745.1 Danaus eresimus | reverse complement strand
GTGTGTGTAATGTTTTATTTATTGATTTAATGTACTTTATAAGCATTATTATTGTGTAATAGCGTTCTGCACTTCTCCTCCACATAAACTATAAGTGTGCCAAATTTTATTCTCTTGCGTCCGCGCAATTTTGGTAAAAAGGGGTCCAAAGTTTTTACGTCACGTATTAATATATAGATAATCTGTGTGCGAAAAATATTGCAGCGATGCTTATCTTTTTGTCTCCTTTTATCTCTTCACTATATTTAGAACTAAAAGACACAATAACATTATACTTAATTTGATCCATATTATAATTTTAAAAGGCCTCAAAGATTAAGATTAAAAGGCCTCAAAGTAATTATAAAAATTTTAGGCTTTACATATTAAAAGATATGTATTTATTAATAATTCAATAAAATTGTTACTAACAACATTTACATAATTTCTGATAAATAAATGAATAATCTTTATTTTAGTATAGGTTTTTGTTTTAACCAATGAAATGTAAGAGATTTAGATTGTAATACATTACAAAAGCAACTTATGAGCAAGAAAGTGGAATTTTGTACTTATTTTATGCCCTATACGTTATAACAAGTTAAGCAGGATTTGCAGGAAGATATACAAATTTTAAAGAAATTAAGCTAAGAACCGATTGAAAAAATCTAAATAAGAAATCTTTAATAAGTGGAACATGTATAAATAAGTTTTTATAGTGGAAACTTTTTATGTATCATGTGTCATGGGCGCTTAAATACACCACGAAGGTAGAGGTCTGAAGTCCTGAAAAACTACACAAGACGATTCCATTCTAACGTTAGCAACCATTCTCATTTAATTTTTTTTATCTCGCAATATATCTTGTGAACCTTTATCAATGAGTTTTGTATTTTGTCGATTAATTGTCGAATTCGTAAAAGGCTTGGACAGTTCTAAACACGACTATGTAAATGTACATCCATATAGAATAAATCATATCTTTAATAGCTTAAAAATTCGATTATTTGATTGCGTTCCTCATATAATCTTTTTACTAGATATTTCTAGTAAATCTGTATTTGAATATATATGATCAACATGTTAGCTGTCACGTTAAAAAATTAAAAGTGTGTTAAAATCCGCCATTTTGTGAGCTTTTTGTGCATCGTAAAAATAAGACTGAAATATTTTTTTAACATACCGATTATCTTATTTGTATTTTATTAAAGGATTCTAAAATTTTATTCCTTTTATTTAAACTCACATTAAGAAACCAAATAAATATGAAACCGCCATCTTGTGGTGACATTCATTTTGACCTTCGTTAATTTGCTTGACAAACCCGTCACAAAATGAAAAAATATTTCAATTCCTGTATGATAATTATCGAATTCTGCATGTATTTTAAAATTATGGTAATAACAAACGAAAAATTCTTAAGTATAAACTACGTTCTCGTAAACATTTGGTTTTAAATTAACCGTAAACAAAGATAACATTGGCAGTATATTTAATGCAATTGATTGTTTGTGCTATTTTTATTTCTTTTCCTTAACTGTTAAAAAAAAATATTGAACACGTGACATAAATTAATAATGACAAATTATATGATATCATTTGTTATGACTCTTAGCAGCTTTACTTAATGTGGTAAACGTTGACATTGGCACAATATTCCATGTTTCCGAAGCTTAATAAAAAAAACGTGACAACTACAGCCTCACTTTACGTTATACTCGTTGTATTTTGTAGTTTTCGTAAAAAAAAAACTAACTATAAGCACAGAATATGAAATAGTATTTATATATATATTAATCCGTAGTTTCGATGTTATTTAGAGCTGGAAAAAAAAATACATAGCAATTATAAAACAATAAAATGCAACCAAATAAAACTCGTCTCTAAAATTGTATAATTACAGGCTATATTTGAATGTAGTATAAAAAAACATATCTTATAAAATGAATGAAATTATGTATTAAAAGCTTAATGCTTCATTTAAATAATGCGTATAAACCTATTTACAGAAAATTAATGTTTTTTTTTTTTGCTTAAAAACAACTACAATAATTCGTTGATTACTATCAATGTAAAAAGATAACGTTAATGGCACTCATAGCCTAAAATATTTATTACGTGATCTATACACAATAATAGACTTAATGTATATTGATTAAAGTATAAATTGCAATACAACAATTGATTATATATATTACATGTACATATATTGTTATCGACTCTATGCGAATATTATTCTATTATTATAAATTAAAAATAATAATATTTTTGTTGGTATTTAAATAAAAGGATTCTGTTACGGAAAAAAGCATAGATTTTATATAAAAAAAAATATTTCATTTTACTTGTATCAAAATGAATGTATGACGAATTATTTGGGTTGTAACATGATAGTAAATTAATTTTTAAACCAGCCTTTATACTAGGTAACCTTTGATGTACCTCTTGAAGTAAGTCACACTGACTTTATAGAAAGCATTACTTATTACGTAGCATTACTTATGGAAAGTATTACCTTATTTCTTACAACTACTTACATTTGTACAATATTCTAATGTACAAACCCTTATTTACTATCTGAGGTTATATTATGTACTTCATGTTATATAGGTACGTATTTTATGTAATTTGACTAAATTATATATATATTTTAATACGAATGTGATAAAAATAATAATCAAATAAGGATCAACGCACACGTCAGATTTGCCGTCGAGATTCTTAAACGGACGATTTAAATAAATTCTGTATGTAATTTTATATATTTATTTAATAATTATCTGACGTTACAATAGTAAGTATTTGTCGTAAGCGTGGAGTACACCTAAGTTTTGGATGAATGTGTCTTTGGCCTGAGAACACGAACTAACTAAGGGCCAGGCGGTTAACTTGAGCTACGGAAATTTATATAAAAAAAAACACTCATACAATACAGATAGTTTAGTTATTAGATATTAATTTTCCCCAGTGTTAAAAGGAATATTATTAACGAACGGTTCCTTTTTAATATGTGGAACACGTGGTAAATTTTAGGCAATTTATAACGTATTTAAATAGACAGATTTGATAGCTGCCTTTAATAATATCTACAGTAAACATTAAGTATCCTTAAAACGAAACACTGTCCAGCTCGACGTCGGTTTTAAGGTTCTCTGTAGCGAAAAATACTTTAGCGGAAATTTCGTATATCATGGAAGACGAACATTCGAGGAATCTATCATCAGTAAAGCTTACACGGTTTAAGCTTAAAATTAAAACACAATACTATAAATTGAATAGATAGAAACGCGCGAGCAGATACGAAAAAGAAATATTGGGTGTTTTGTGAACGGCATTATTAACGTGTGTAGAGATGGTAAAAACTAGATGAAAATATTTTTTAACTTTCAACTATTTTCTCATTTTATTGAAAATATAAAATTGTATTGTGTTTCGTTAGTTTTCTTATTAACTTCATAGTTCACAATACGCGTTATTTGTTCAAATAGATAGAGCGTGTCGCCAGCAATGACGTCCATTTATATGATTTAGTCGCGAGTTTCTTACAAATTATCGATGTAATGTGAAAGATCGCGACAAATCTATAATAAATCGACACAAATAGAAATCGATTAATATCTCTGTTCTTTTGTCTGTGAACTCAAAACAGCTGCTTTTTTAAGATGAATGTCCCCGTTCTTAGATGGCACTGCTGTCATGGCGCTATGTTATCTGAAAATAATACAAGCTTCTGTTACGTTACGTGAAACATTACTATTAATTAGATAACAAATTTAACAATTAAAACTAAAACACAGTTCGGAAAGCAACGTACTTAATAACATCTGTCTGTACGTTTGTTACAGATTAACTCCTAAACATCACGTTTAAGAGTCGCAATATCGCATAATAGCACGCTAACAGCTACAGTGGTTAAATACATTTGCGAATAAAAAGTACAGCAAACAGCTCTCGCAATTATTAATATTAATGATAATTTATAAAAAATAAAATTAAAAATAATGCCAACATCATTTTGTATGTAACAATCGCCTCAGCTTACAGAAGACAGTCGGTTAGATAATAAACACAGCAACATAAGGAGCGGAACGCAACGCATTTGGCAATTCGCAAACAGCAAGATAAAGATGCAAATGTTAGTTAAAAAACAACACTTTGCAGCCGTAAGTGAGAACCGTGAGTCAAGTACATCAATATATAAAAAGAAATTCACGCATGGACGCTAGCGAAGAATGCAGAATATTATATTAAACCCTCCGACGTGAGAGGATGAAAACAAAATATAAATATCCAACAGAATTAATAAATACTGTTTGTGATCAGAACTTCAGTTTCCTTTGAAAACAGAATCCGTAGATGCCTTCAATTAGTTATACCTTTATATGACTATGAGCACCTTAGTCCGAGGCGGTAGTTAAAGCATAGTATCGAGTATTCCTGACCGGGGACAGTCATTAATATTATCCTGACATGTAATATGAAGTCTCCGTCACCTGGGAGCATGTTTGGACCGCATCACATGCGGCGGCACCTCCCTACGCTCCACGTCATCATTGTTGAGCTGAAGACCTGCCACCAGCTGCATGATCTCGCGCTCCTTCTTCAATTCTTCACGACCTGACTCCACCTGGAATAAATCAAAAACAATTTAAAACGTCATCCTTATTCCAGTTTCAAAATAAACCACTGTAAGCGACCTTCACTAGATTTGTTGCTAATGCCTTTTCATATATATCTTTAACAATAATATTGTCCGTATATAAGACTGTTATATAAGTATGTTATATCTTAATGAAAATATTGACATTAGTAGTTTTTTATTCGATAAAATAATTGCATAGACAATACGCTAACAGCGATACTAATTCGTTATAAGATACATTACACGTACTTTCGTTTAGACGTGATCTTACATCTAACACGATAGGCGTGCTATTAAAAATTGCAAGCTAATGAGAGAGCTATTAATAACCGTGTGGCGATAAATGTCGTTTCCACACCACCACGTAACCCCGGATTGTGCAACGATAGTCGTAACTGCATCTAAACTGCTTCCTCGTAGACATTGATGAATCAGTGGACATTTAAAAATTAAAATTTTATATGACGAGTTTTCATAATAATCACCATATTATAAGCGATTCTGAAGATGTTTACCGTAGTAAAACCTTACCATACTTAAGCATTACTATTATTAATCATTACTTACTACTAAATGAAACGTATGCTTGTAATATTCAATAAATAATTACAATTGTAAACGAATTCGCGTAAAAAATATGTTTATATACACATACATTCAAACGTTAACTATTCTAGTAATGTTTTACTTAAGAATTCGTAATTTTTATTACTTTATTACAGTTTCTAGAACATTTGTTACAAACAAGTTTATTGTTGCAAAGGATTTGTATACAATATTGTATACTTTAAAGAGAATATTTATTTGTTACGCAGAATAAGTACACATCTGGTAATAAAAGGATAATGAAGGACATAATGTTGACAATAATGAATATTCCTTGTTTAGTATAAAAAAAAATAATTTCAAAGATAGTTTGAGATTCATTCTTAATCTTTGGAAAGTTTTATCTTTATTATTATTGATACTTATATTGTGACATAAAAGAAAAATATATAACAAGTGCCTTATTTAAGGGCGCTTATCATTTAGTGCGTAAACAGTTTAAGTCTTTATATAATTGGTATTTGAGAGATCGCGTTAAACAGCTAATTGCAAACTATTCCCACGTCATACAAGTAAGAATTTAGAAATTGGCATCAAACACTAGTGTGAAAAAAATGTTGTGCAATAAACGGCCTCCGGAGGCGAGTTTGGATGGAAAGTTGATACCATATGTGTCAAGCGGACGGACGAGAACGAAAATGTAGCCGTGGAAGGGAAAATCGACAAAAAAACCTATTTTACATCTAACATAATAAGAAGCGTATTGCATGTATGAATAAGTTAAATAATAAAAACGTATAGATAAATAAATATATTATATCTAAATTGTCACAAAGCCTGTCTTCTATGTCATCTCATAGTTAAACGTGAACGGAAAAAATACATTTGCTAATAAGTCAGTTCATTTAACAAAAAAAAATACACATGTTTCTATTTCTCACATATCGGTGAGCGGTGACATTTCCCAACAATAAATCACAGTGGGCGCCATTGTTTCGTGTTCATTAATAAACAATGGCAGACTAAATAAGGTTTTACGCTTCGTATGTTTTGATATAATTTCAGTTATAATGAACATTAAAACGCTAGAAGCTAGAGACGTTATAAGAAAGATAAAAAAAAAATCTCTTCTCACTCGAACGTAATGTCAGCTGTCAATTATCTTACTACCAATCATGCATCCAATGACAACTGTGACTTTTTGATTTGTTTAAATAATATAGTTTGTAGTGACTTAATAATCTCTTTTTCGTCCAGCAAGTACCAAAATTTACATCGTTAAAATATTCCACGATCATACAAACACATAAAAAGATCAGATAAATTGTAGCATATGTATAAAATGAAAGGCCCTTAAAATTTCGATAATATTTACATACTTGTATTAGTCAATATAAGTATATTATTAGCTCCTTTGACAAATGAAGGCGGAAGATTATATAACTATTCTTTTGTACCATTATTTGCATCCCTACCAGAATTTAGGTAAGAGGTTTTTTTACCTGCAATTTGTCACCCACCATAGATTTGGAATGAGTGAAATCGATTCTCGCTTGTCTAAGCAGAATAGAAACGTGATTACCAATTTTAAAGGTAAATTCTTTTTAAACTGTGTTCACAAAGGAGGTTCTACTTTCAAATTTTATAAACGTTTTTCTTGAAAAATACTTATTTAAAATATGGATTCGATAATGTAAAAATATATTAATAAGAAGCGTTTTAGTATACTCAAAGAGTTTCAATCGACATCTAAGTAAGTGACTAATAAATAATTAAATATATATAGAAACTTAATATTCATTAATATTTCCTTTTTGCTGTCTGGTTTGAAACACAATCCTCTTTACATTAAAAGGAAAAAAAAACAAAATGTTTTTAACTATTCTTTTTTCAAAAATGTTTATGAAATTGTTTAAACACGCTATAAGCTTAAAAACACAGTCACAGTCATAGTGTTTCATTTTATACAATAACAGTCGTTTTTCGTAAAATACAAAACATCCCGTTTGTATTGCAATCTAAAAGAAATAATTACTAAGGAAAAATTTAAGTATTTTCTACAAAAATAACTCAAGTCATTCAGGTTGAAATAAAACAATAATGACTTGCAAGATTGTTAAAAGGGAAATAATGTTACATCTTTATGATGTTGAAAAAAATCTTTGCAGTTTGATTTACGCCGTTGGAAATAGACAAAACAAATAAGTCATATGAAGTCTTACTTTCTATTGAGTAAACAATGTCTATTTACTCCTCTGGTGCTAATGTGTGTATGTATATGCGTAGAGATTTCAATGATTATCTTTTACTATTTGGTTTTTATGTAAAATGCTCTTTTTGTATGTGAAAATTCGTTTAAAATCTCGATATGGCAACCACTAATATACATAAAGAGATTTTCAAATGTAGGCAACATTTTCGTATTGTTGAACCTATCATTAAAATAAGCCTCTAAATTCTATGATTTACTTTATGAAAATCTATATATAAGATTTATTTTGACTCTTCTTATTAGAACAAAATAGCATATTAATAAAAAATTAAATAATTATTATTAACAATTGCTTCTTCAAAAAAAAAAGTCCTCATTATATGCGAGAAGGGTGCATAAAAACTATCTTACGCTCGGCCATGAATTATAACCGAACGCGACGTAAATTATATTTATAATTTATTAAACAACTCCTCTGCGTGTGTAACAAAGAAAGATTTTAATGGATTGACAGACGACTGACAAAATGACACCTACCGTACTATGAAATATGTCAATGATCTCAGAGATTTTCACGAACGTACGAACAAATTTAGCTTTATTAGGATTTAAGGATTTTACTCCCCATTGATTTAATGATGATTAATTATAATTGTCGCAACCGCGTCTGTTGTGTATAAATGTTTTGTTAAAACCAAAAAATCCTAACACAATCCGTTATACATGTGACCTGAACTTTCTTCGTGAGGTGGGTAGTTCATTATTAAATAAATACTACATAAACTACGCAAAACCAAAAACGCAATATATGTAGGTACGTCATGTTATAGGAAAAACATATTGCACAGGATTAAAATGGCGTCTTAAGAATGTAAACATAATACCAACACATTATTTATGTTTATAACATACAAGGTCGTAGAAGGTTGTAGGAGGCAAAATAATTTTGACATTTTGGCATTTTGGCATAATAACTTTGACATCATGAATATTAAAATATATATTTGACTTAAAACAAATCAAAAACTTCACTTGCTTATGACGTTGGGTTCAGGCTTTGTAAAAAAAAAATCATTTCAAATACCTCGCGTCTTACATTCAACCTTGTACGGAGACTAATAATTCAATAGCAGCATTCTTAAAACGTCAATGCAAATTATAATCATTATGTACACGATGTACGTTAATGAAGGATTCAACGTGACTCGATACCTGAACATTCATTTAAAAGATTTATTGCTACTATGTTTAAAAATTTAAAAGAAAAAAAAAAAACTCCAGAAAGAACAGCAGTATCGTCCAACACATTTTAAACCTTACATAGAATGTATATATATGATTGTAGTTATTTGAGAGTATAGAATCTTTTAGAGAAACAAAATGTTGTATTAAAAAAAAAGTTATTTCATTAAAATAATAATCATTGATGAAATGTATTATATTTTTTATACCGTCACCGTTTTAAAACTGACAAGTCTTAAACAATTGCACATTGTTTATAGGTCAGTAACTCTGTGGCTGTATCAACTGTCCATTCACGTAAAGAACAGCGTTATTTCATTCAAGGTTAACTTTCAAACAATCAGCTGTATGTTCTAGATAGTCTACTTTTTCCAACCATAGACAATATAAATGAATTACTTTTTATAGCCGTGTTATAATATGTACATTTCCCACAATCTATGAGACTTTTATCATCGAAATAAGTATTTTTTTTATTGAATTCATCACCAAATATCCGCCGTCGTGGTTTCGGCGAGAAAGTAAAATACACAAAAAGCTGTCTGTTGAGTTTCTCCCGCCAAAACCCGGTGCATTGACCGATTGACATTCAATTCCCAGTTCTGAAATATGAGAATTGGCCGCTGGTGGCCAGCTGGCGGAGTAGTTATGGTATTGATCAACTGGTATGCTATCAACATGTTCCAACTTCACTAAATTATATGATTATTTATTACAAATAAAAATTAACATAAGCATTATTGTATGATTTTTAATTTATACAAATATTTTACATCAAATTTAATATGGCTACGGGTTGTTTCACATTCTATCACTATGAGAGGTAGCTGTAATGAATTTACTAGTAAATAATCTAGCACAGCTGGGTATAGGTAGAATCCAAATATAATTTTATCATTCCTAGCTGATGGCGTATTCATGAATAATTATAAAATGCAAGTACCAAAGGTCAGTGATTTCTTTTGCAACCATTTTAAGAGCCTCCTTATATCTACACGAGTTCCTTATTTTGTACGTAATAAGGCTCGTTTTCGTTTGCTATCCGTTATGCAGTGTCGTATTCGGAACGCGAGTTTATTCGAAACCCGCATTCCAATAGACGTTCCACTTGCCTGACATTTGCATTAACGTACTTGGACCTACATAGAGGTGAGCAAATCCAGCCGCCCTATGCCTTAGGCCTTAAGGTATATATTCATTTGTCAGGATGCGCCTATTATACTTCCTAGACATCACTTGATTTCACAAATTACTCATACAATATGCATAGGTACCGGATAATTTTAAACAATAATATATTAGCAGCCCGCATGATCCTTTCAGTGTGTTAATATGAAGGTGATATCGACATGAAAATTGCGAGTGAGTAAATTTATTACGAAACTTAATTTATAATTGATATTTAATGATCTAACAACCTCCAAGTCAAGGACGATTTGTTTAATAAACATTTTATTGCACATAAAAATTTATTAATTGCTGTTATTCGAATTTATCATTTCCGTAATCTAAATAAAAGCTTCTTTTCATAAACGTAAATAAGTTTATTGAAAAATGAAGAAGTTTGGGATCGAAACCGCGAAAATTTTCCTTCAAAAAATATTATTATTGAAAATAGATAGTATGGTTGATATATAAAATTTGCGTCATTATTACACCTTGTATTGGAAAATTTTCAATATATTTTCAATATATGTATTGAAAGTTCACCCTTGCGAGTCAACTAGCTCTAATTTAAAACGTTCATTAGAATGTTTCATACGAAAAGTAACATATTTTCTATACTTAAGAACTATCATTACTAATATTAAACCAATTTTAAAATTTAGATTTTTAACATATGAACTACAACATTCTGGCCTAAAATACCAACTTTCTTACCGTAAACCAGTAATTTCCGGGGCCAGAGGTTGCCCCGGCCGAGACACTGCAATCATTCACGGGCTTTTATACAAAGTTTAAGAAATCACTGAGAACGTTGTATAACGGACGGTCTAAGTTCATATTATTATTTTATAATTTATAATAAAATTACATGTTTTATTTTATTTTTTACAATCTCTACAAGTTCCGGGAAACTCTTCTATGATGAAGTCACTGTATTCAAAGATTTGAAATGAAGACCCGTTGGTACCAGCAGCAGTTCCTTAACTAATTATTTACTAGTACTTCAGTTGACGGAATCATTGGTTCAGTGAAAACTAATCCGTAAAGACATCAAAATAAATTACACAGATCCATTTATAAAATACATTTAAACTTTTCGTGTTCTATATAATATAGTAGCGAGAAAACGGAGACTAAGAAATACCTATTAGTTAATAGTGATTTTATCAAACATATTTGATATGTTATTTAGAATGATAAATACGTTTATTTAAACTCACTCGCTCCACTATTAACAGTCCAGCTTTTTATAGTTAATGCGTTAAAATCGTCGGACATCCTGACTTTCGAACGTCTCATTAGGATTCCATCCGTTATCAGAATGCGCTGGTTTCCTTCGATGCCCGGTTCATATGCAACATTACGGTTTATTTACATATCATTTCATTTTATTGAAAGAAATATAAAACTCTGATACAACATTCATCTTTAAATCGTACAGAAAATGCTCGTCTTATAATGACCTATAAATACATTAAATAAATCTAGTTTGGATTTCGATATTTCCAGTTTATACGGAATGATTCTTTACGTATACGACAATGACGTTCTTTTTTTTTTTAATACAGTACAATATTTCAAAAGCAATATCTTGTTCGGATGTAACAAATCTCGACAATAAAACGATTTAACGCTCTCGAGACGTTTTCATTACACGCGTGTTTGTGATAGCAGAAGCAACGTATTATATATCATTTGATGTTTAGTACGCACGAATCCTGTTACACAAGGAAGTCTAGATGTGAACCCTAGTTGTTAACAAGATCAAAGTAAACCTAATCATATCTGATAACCTGTATATTAAGGTTTTTGGGGATGAATATTAATTTAATTGTCAAACACGATTAAAGGTTTATGTAGCAAACATTTCATCAAGAATGTTTTTCAGTCATCGAATCAAATAAATTAAAAGTAATAAGAATCAACAATCATAAAATTTTTTTTGACTACATTATGATACAAATGATATTATCTTCCAATTTTACTCATACTATTTGATTAAGGTCTTAAGTAGGATACAACTTAAACAATATTTATTGGACACTACTGAACAGATTAGCCGTTCCGTTATAGTAGACATGTCAATCCGTTATTAAAGATCGTTATACGAAAACTGTACGTTACGCCTATTCGTTTTGTGGATCAGTAATTGATACTTCCATTGTAACTGTAACATGTTTGTATGAAAACATTCACTTATAAATACAATGACCCTGATACAATCATGTTATATTAATTCATAAGGAGACAAAAAATAATTTAAGAATCAAAATCAAAATCTATTATACATATATATATATTATTGAATATATTTTTACGACGAATAGAAGTAAATTCACAAAAGTACTATAACAGATACCCTACAAAAGTATGTAAGCATTATTTTTTTCAATATCGATTCCCATATACGTGTTTAATTATATAAATTATCTCAATTTATTATAAAAGAATTGTAGATGTCAAAAATAAAACAAAATTTCCAAAATTAGTTTCACAATTATGTTAAAAAAGCTCGGCGTATCAAACCTATATAGCCATGGATAAAAATCAAATCGATATCGTGAACAAAATAATATAGAATATTACGTCCTTACTAATACATACATGTACATAATATATGTAATATGATAATTATGTATAAACATCATAATAGAGTTGTTATTCACAACTGTCATTTGTGTGCAGCAGACTGTTGGAGGCATAGTAACGCGACCTCCTTGACAGACTCTTGTAACAAGAGTGTGAGAGTCACACTGCTTGGATTCATTTTAAGAAGCCAAGACGCGAGGAAATTTAATATCATTTATGTTATTAAAATTTATAGGATTTTTTTTCTGCTGTTTTATGTGGTTTATAGGGAAATTGTCTGACATTACAACGCCGATACAGTATATAGCTTTAGCTAGTTCCCATCGTCACCGTTCACCGAGCTGTTCAAGCTTTCGATTCATTAAACTTAGGACATGATAGCATCGGTGTTGGTGTGAATGAAAAACTGGTAACGCCCCGTATTTCGTATATAAGAACATGTAGTAAAGGTCTGATTGTGGATTGATTTAAATCTAAGCGTCACTCTTACAGAACGTAATTTTCCCCAGTGTGGTACTGTTCTAACACCATTATTATTTAGCTTATTATATATGAGAACAGTTAAACAATAAAGTTCTGCGCATAAACTCGCCTACATCAGCTCTACAATGTTTTTTGTTTGATATGTCAATAGACAAAATCTTCAGAGACAGCTAAAAAATTTTCATGCCAATAACTTAACGAAATAAAGCTTCGACAAGAGCCCGTTTATTTTCGCGGCAGAATATCTTGTGTGGAAATAATTGAACAATGAGATTAACTTGGGCCAGAACCATTGACCGTTGCCTGACGTCGCGTGGGATGCTCGTCGCCAACATACGAAAACTATCATGTATACCATATCACGACGTCATAAGGTCGAATATTGATCGGTTTTAGATCATCTTGAAATTGCCTCCACGACAATAGAGGGTCCCACGTTCGAATCTCGTTTAACGAAACTAGTGCTCCGTAACTGTGTTCTGGGATTTATTACAACTGCTTCGAGCTTAACTCATGACGTGGGTACTTTTATGTTTACCTTGGGATATTTTAAGTAAATAATTTCGGGTAACAGCAAAATGTACATATAAGACTAACAACTAAATATTTTTCAAACTGTCCAAGATGTTTAAAATAGTTTGGAGGGTAACTGAAGAAAAAAAACAGAAACACCATAACCCTACACCCACAGACCGATAATAATAGAAAGGAAGATAAAATATTATTGATATAGAAATTAATTGATGAATACGAACACTAAAAAATTTATTCATCTACGCAGTTTGACCCACATTTCTAAAATATAAATTAACAAAAAAATATCGAGCTCGAGTAATGAAAATCGAAACAAGATCATCAAAAAAATAAATTTGAATCTGAAGTCACACGGCTATAATGCCTCAAGGGTCTGTGACGCCCGAACTCACTGAGCGCGTGATAAAAAAAATCTCCACAAAAGACATCAACGCGTTACGGTGAAAATTCAAATTTGAATTTTAGCAGCATATTGCTAAAATATTTTCGAATAGATTGCATAATACCTGACATAAAAAATACTAGGTTAAGTGAAAACATCAGGCCGGGTTTAAGCAATGTTATCCGTTTCCAGTCAATTACACACATGCTATGTAAATCATGCATGTGTAAGGCGTTTATTTCCAAAGTCATTTTTGTACATGTACATTTACACGGTTGCGCAAACTATGAAATCATTCACAATTAAAAATATATCATAATTAATTACGTATATAACGACCGTTGCTTAATAATTATATTAATGTTATAGCGTACTAATTAATTTGCTATATTAAAAAGTATTTAGAAATCGATATTTTGAAATCGTCATTGAATCATTTAGAGGGCATATTTTCATAGAAATTACAGACATAAATATTTATGACACTATAGCTTTATGTGTAGGCATGCTTATATTTATTTGGCATATTTAGCGGAGACAAATCATTGCCTCGGCGTTTGGAAACCGGTTGGACCACGTGACCAGTTCTTTAATAGAAGTAACCGCAATCGACTCTGATAGATCATAGTTCTGTAATCTAACATTCCGATGGTGTATATATGTATCTATAATACTTATAAATCATACGTATGAGACCAAAAAATATATATAGAAACGCCACTATTACAATAATGTTTAAGTCTAGAATTGCATGTCACTTGCAATTCTTAAATATTTTTAAATTCATAATATAAAATAATTAACGATTATTAAACCGACTAACTGAACATTACATTAAATAGCAAATAAGATCGCGTCGGAAGAAAAAAATTAAGCTAAGGTAAGTAATCTGAAAGTAGGATAGGCTGTTACTTCACTTCTAATAAGTACCAATGAAGGCGTGTCTTTGAGTTGGTTTCGCATATTTTATAATTAAGTTTTACAAAACCGCTACTCGCAAGATGAAGCAGCTTTTAGTGTATTTTTAACGTAATAGCTCTTCGAAATTACCTGGTAATATATAAAATTAAGGTCAAGCAATTAGTGACTGTTTAATTGATTTCAAGTATAATGCATTCTTTTTCATTTCTTCATCTAAAGTAAGTAAAGTAAGCCTAAAAATAAAAATGTAGGATGAAAATCGATTCAAACTTACCTCCGGTGGAGCAGCGAATTTCAGATTAGCGAGGGATCCATGAGACCGGCTTCTGTGTTCCTGTCGTATGCTATAAGAGAAGGCTCTTTCGTTTAAATGTCCTTTCTTTCTATATATACCGCCGGAATCCTCGACCGCTTCCAGACCGTTCATACTTTGCGCTGCCTTCATAGCCGAGGGCGGAGGCTTCGAGCGTCGCGGGTCTACTGTAGCGTATTGTATGCGACCTCTTCCAGGAGGGGGCACGGGAGGAAATGGTCCTAGAGCAGCTGGGACCCGACCCCTGTGACCCATGGTTGCGTGTCGAACATGAGGCAGTGTGGCTGCTGGGTGCGCAACCAATACCATATGCCCAGGATGGCCAGGGTGACCTGGATGTCCGGGATGGCCAGGATGGCCGGCAGCCGCCCAGGCCGGAGGAGCCCGCCCCAAGGACCTACCATTCATAACAGGTGCCGGACCTGGCATCGTAGCGTATAACTCATCAACGGATGCCGCTGATTTCTTCTTAGACTTCTTGGAGGTGGATTTCTTCTTGGGCTCCTCTGGCGGAGGGGGCGGAGGTGGCACCGAGGCCGGTCTTGTAATTTGACGTGGTCGCGGTGCCCGTGTCGGATGAGGCATTTCGTCGCTTGCGTCATCACGCTCGACTTCGCCAACCCAAACTTTATGATTTTCGTCACCATCGTATACCTCCAACTCCTCATCGGCCTCTGGTGGTAATTGGGACGGGGAACGCTCGGCTTCTAATCGTTTTGCATAAGAGCTATCAGCGTAAGCATGAAAACAGCATCTGACGAGTGCATTAGCAGCCGCTTCGCGACGACAAATAAATGCATGACATTCTAATACTTTTATGCCCTGTGTGCGACGTAGTACAGCAGCAAATAAAGGCGGACGCCTCGGAGCCGGCGCCCTAGCAAAAGGAGAATCTAAAGGTAAAAATCTAGGTTGCCCCTCGACACTTACACGTCTTACGGCTGCGCAATAATGCAAACTAGATATTGGGAAGAACCTTGATACTCTTGAGCCACTTTCGTCGACATTCTCTAGCAAAATTCCGTTTGACCATACGGAAAGCCATGAATCAATTCCACCACTGGTCGCCCCCTTTTCCGGATACAGTTCCCGCAAGGGCTCTTGTATGCCCTGTAGGCCGTCCTTGCTTTGCTGAGGCACCGCGGATCCCAGATACAATACACGGCACCGACAGATCGGCGTCGATTCCATTTTAAGCACAACACTATCACATGACACACAATTACTAAAACACTAATGATAACTCTGTTGCGTCGCTCCAGATGTTAACGTTCAACGTGCGGCCGCGAGGCGGTCGGGGTGTGAGTGAACGGAATTCAAGATGGCCGGCGAGTGGTCGCGACGGACGCGGAGTGGGGGGCGGAGGCTTACCTGCGCTTACGCACCTGTGAAGACGCCTCTAGGGTTATAGGTAGGTAAACGGTGCCGATGAACCAACATTGTGTCAAATGATTCGTCGCGAATTCGGCCGCATTTCGCTCCAACGACGCGTCATCACACACACGGACGTGCTGGAATGTTATAATTTTGTACATCTGTAGTGAAAACTCAAGGTCTGTCGGCTGAACTGCTGCTCTGTGCAAGACTTACAATAGCTATTGACTAGAACAGTGCCTTTCTTTTGATTTCAATGAAACAAGAGAACTTTCATTCATTATTTAAATTTTATAAAATACCATCAGAAATATATATTTATATGAGACAAGATCGTGTCTTTTAAGATTAAAAATAAAATCCGTCAGCGCTTTATTGCTTCCAGTTCTTAGAATGTATGCCTGGCTGTTTTGAATGAATAATAAATAACTTATAAGACAGCTCATCAATAACACGACAATAAAAACGTTTATCGTTATGAGAAAAAAAATATTATATCAAATATACATACATACATACATATATCTCATTAAATGTAATAATTCATACTTCATCTTAACTTTTATGACTATAACCATCATTCGTTAATTCTTAATTCATTTACACATAGAATATTAAAGTTGAGTATTAAGAGAGCTTAATATCAAATGATTTGAATCGAATTAAAATAATTAGTTGCATGTTGCATCAGATGAATGAAGTGTCAGACTTGGTGACGAAAAATAATTTCTATCCTACCTTTATGCAAAATTATAAAAAAAAACTAATAGAAATAAAAAACTTTTATTTAATATAATATATTTGAGTACGGAAGAACAAAATATTATCATTATTATGTCTATTTTTCATTTTTTTTTTCATATCAAAGACCAAACTATTGTATTACCCTATTTTTTGTATATTTTACTCAGCCAATGTAGGTATTAATTATTTTTTTAATGTCAGACAAGATCAACGTTAATAAAGCCATATTTAACCAAATAAAATATGAAACATAACTTATTGATCGCTGCTATATACTTACATATATATGATTGTGAACATAACACTCTTCTTAATTTGATCACAGTCGGTTGAACCAGCTATTCCAGAAGTTTCCATGTAGGTATTATAAACTCAGGTACTCCAACGAAATCTCATAAACTAATTATAATGATTTCGATAATATGTACCATGCTTTATATTCACAAACGACTCAATTATCTCTAAATATCGTTATTGGTCATTTTTTAATATGTACATTTATATGGGAAAACATTAACTGACGTCATTATTACATTATAATAACTTACGTAATCATACAATTAATATTAAATTAATTATACGTTCATTTATTAAATAATAGCGTCTTGTATATCCAGTTACAAGATATATCCACTTTTGTACAGCTGAAGTGACCGTATGGCTATAGTTATGATTTACATTCAAAAGACATTTAATTGTTTAATTTTATAATACTTACATTAGTCATTATTAAAATTAAGTTTCACCTTAATTTACAAGAATTTTAACAATACATATAAAAGGTAAAAATAAAATTCGTATATTGAACACGTCTATAATTATTTTTGAATTTCGAACACAAAGGTATTACGACAGAAAGATTGGTTTTTTATTTAAATAAAAACCAAATTCAAATCACACACTTTTATATAATAATCTTAGCTGATATAAGTTGTTATAAAAACAGATATTATAACATACGAGACATCTATGGT
>DVQP01000961.1:0-18105 GCA_018231745.1 Danaus eresimus | reverse complement strand
TTATATATATATGTGAGTATCAATTGTAGTGATATATTAATTGTACTATATTGATTAATATTAGTTATATGCCTCTTCGAAATAAAAGTGGTCACTTTTAATACGTGGACTGTAACTTTCGATGTAGTTAAGGTGGATTAAGCTATCCTGTCAAATTATACTTAAATAACAATGAAATCAAAGATAATCAACTGATGTAGGTTTTTAAAAATTTTACGATGGGTGTGATGTTTCCTATCTCTTAAATTCGATTATTATCCTTGAATCTAATGCTAGTAAACATGGAATAAGACACTCCAAGCTAAATAAATTTGACATTTGACAATTTGTTATTTTTTAAATACCCAAGTACTGACTTCTGAGCAACATTGATGATTGATGCTTCATTAAGTTGGTGTAAAGATACTTGATAACTGTGATATATAGTATTAGAATTATTAAAAATGATATACGGTAACTCACATAGGTTTTTATTACGATCAATTGCAAGTCAAGGCGTGGTAACATTTGAAGATAGTATGAAGATATTCAAATCTTTACCAGGTACTTCAAATAAGAGTAATTTTACCCCTCTTAAAAACTGTACTGGCAGTTTTTTATTATTATTCATTTTTTAAAACTTACAGCACAGTCAGAGGAATCATACTGTATCTTATTTTCCAGAATTTTCATCTTCCTCTTTAGAAAATGTCATAGAAGATATAAATAAATCTATAAGACCATTTGAGCAAACAATTAAAATTGTCATTGATGAATTGACATCAGAAAGGAAATTAGTGTTCCTTTGCCTCGGTTATGATGATACAACCAAATTACAAAATGTGTTTGCACCAAATAAGTTAGATTATTTTAGAATCTTATTAGAAGAAATTGTTACTACTGAAAACAGAGAAATCTCTGAAATACAGGCACTCAATTTAGTTAGTAAAGTTAAACCAACTTTGCATAAAACAGATGCACAGGTAAATAAGATATTTTAGAACTATATTGCAATTTTTTTGTTATACTTAAATAAACATAACACATAATTTTAAATTCTCTATCTCTCCTTTTATATAAAATAAATAAAATTATATACTTTTCTAAACATTAAACTGTTAAAAATATATTGTCATTAAACCTAAAGTGAATCTTAAAAAGATAAAAGTATTATGATAATATTATTTTATAAGCTAGTTATAATTTTGTAGCTTTGCTTACTGATAATACCTAGATATTAAATGAAATTTCTTAAAATTGTATTTATGCTATGATTTTAATCTTAATTTGTAAATTTATTTATAAGGTTTATGAAAACAAACAAATTCTATGAAACAAAGACTAATTATTAGTAATATTTTTCAGGCACTACTAAAAACCTGGTACAGAATGCATTATTTGGATTTAAATGGAACTAATTATGCACTAGGTATACGAGCTATCCACGAATTTGAGAGATACTTGAAAGACAATTTACCAGATTGTGTTCAAAACTGTACTATATGCAAGCAAATGGTTTTTAGGGTATGTATGAAACTTAAACATTTATCTGGGATATTATATTCTATCAACCTTTCACATGAATTGATTTTCAACTGAAAATGTAACACATATTGGTGATAAAAAACTATATCAGTTTGAAATTTAATCCATATTTATGATAGTAACGGTTTTTATATCTTTTTTAATTAGTTTAGTTTGTATTAAAACTAATTAATATAGTAATTGATTTTACCAGGAAAATTCAGCAATATTGTATTTTTAATAAAATATTTCTTAAAATACCATTTTCAATTTAAATTGTCACAATATAAGGAATATTATTATGTGCCATCCATATTCATTTCATATATAGCATATTTTCACTAGCATATTTTCTATCAATTTTATTGAATAATTATTTTCATACAAAATAATTTTTATATTACTTAATTTATAGGGCATTAATTGTCCAGCTTGTGATGAAACAATTCACACTCGTTGCTTGAATGTGTGTTTGGATAAAGTAAGAAAATGGCCATGCTGCAGAGCTGAATACAGTGAGACTCATCTTAGCCGACTTAATAACTCAAGGTATGAAACTGCTAACAAAAACTAATAATTTCGGATATACTACGTGTTTTTTAATTACCTTAAACTACATACTCCCGACGTTTTGGTTACTTTGCAGAAACCATGATCAAGGGCAGACTAGATAAAATTTTCATCATTCTCTTTTTACACCCGAAAATATTAGTTATAATTGTATGAATAATCGGGAAAGTTTTAAAAAACATTTTTTTATAAGACAGTAACTTTTTTTAAAAATGTTTTTGGCAAAACTTCTCTACTCATTGGGACCTTGATAAGATTTATTAAGATTTTTGTATGTGTTTACTTTATAACTGCCACAGAACTATGTGCACTATAAGTTAATTATTCAGTTTTAGTAGGGAGTTCTATAGAGTGCCCTTGTATAATATAATTCCCCCTTAGTTAGGAAGTAACTGATAAAACACTACCCAAAAGCAAAAAAAGTTTTAAATAGAGAACACTTTTTCTGATAAGCTTGCTATTTTTAGAAAACACTACTCTCAGAAGGTCCACAGTGCACTAGCGTTTTTTGTATTAAATGCAGCTCTAACTAAAGTGATTGTACAGCAATAAAGCATCTAGTATTCTTGGTTATTCTTGAAGGTTAAGTAAACTGCTCAGCTTCCTAAATAAGTAAATAAGTACCTAAATTCCTCCATATCATAAATGATTTAATGTCCTGTCATTTTCAAATAATTATTCTGAAAGCTTTATCATATATTTATTTAAGAATTTTTATGGTCGGTCACAAATCACAACATTTTTAAGTTTCCATTTCCATCCATCCATGTGTATTTTCAATAAAATTGTCATCTTCTGTCAATCTTTCGGTTTAGTTTTCACGGTACTTTTGTTTATTATTATGCAACTATTCAAAATGTTAGCTCATGAAAGAAGTAGCATAAGGAGTTTTTAAAATGTTGGCTTTATTGAGACAACATTTTATGATTCACCAAATTTAGGATTGAAGTTTTTTTATATCCAACTTAAATATCAAATAATTTTTGAATGTTAACTAATTCTGAAGTACTGTCACTTTCATTAAAATTACTCAACTTTTATTGTAAATAATTTTGTACAACACATTTTTCACAACAAATTAATACATTAATCAGTATTAAGGTGCACCTGTAATTTATTCGACATGGTAACACTATTATATGTGAAAAACTTTAATTTTACATAAAATATAATTAATTATACATTTCATGAATTTAATTCTGTGTAATAGAATTTAAAGTAACAGTCGGTTTCAAAAAAAACTGAAAAACATGTCTAAGCTATACTAACATTTCTAAATGATGCTTAAAAAAAGCAATTTATATTTTTATAATTCAAGTTTTTAAATAATTAATTTATTTCTAATGTATGAATTGTGTATAATTTTTTTCTGGGTATTAAATAAAGAATACATTTGTATTCTACCTGCAAGTTTTAATTTTAATTATGTTTTCTTTTAGAATAATAAAACCAGTGAAGATAATTATTGGTTAAGCTTGTTTAGTATGAATAGCAGAAAATACATAAGCAAAATATTCCACGATTCCAATGTGAATGAAGCGATAGTGAAAAAAATATGAGATATTTTTTTCTTGAAATCTGTTTGAGTTGATTGATCTATACTATGACTATAATATTTAGAAGCTTTATTCGTAACTGTAATTTATTTCGTTCCATCTTTTTGTAGTTACTGTCTGTCCATAGAAATTAATTATGAGGAATCATTGCAAGAATTGTTGTTTTCTGCGGCTTAATTAATACATATGTGATATATATATATTATGTTTTGATTCCAGACTAACGCAGACCCAGTTATTGCAAAGCCAAACCCAAGGGAATACTAGCGCAGAACAAATGGATGTGTCGGAAATACTTAAGGACACTCAAGAGTTGAACATATCCGCCCGAAGTAGAAAGCGTAAGCGAATACCAAGTCAATAATTTTGTACAAGTATTATCTGCTCACTTCTACTTTATACACACTGTTAGCTGATTGTGACACTCAAATTATATGTTCTTATATTTATTTTTTTATTGTTTTATTTATAATTTTATTATTACAATTATTTTATGCATCATGAAATCCTCATATCGCTAGATATACGTTTTCAACTTTTCGTCGTACTAATTTAGCTGAAGACGGATAAAAATCAAGTAGGTACTTCCATTCGTCTAGTTTCAAGTATACTATGTCGACGACGGTTCGCGCCCTGAATGAGAAATGATGTGTTACACCAACAAAAAGACCCTGCAAATGTTATTATTGTTAATTATATAAGAACATTCCCATATTAGCTTTATTAAACTAGTTTTTGTCTGCGTCTTTTGACTACACGGTATTCTCGTATTAATCTTAGCTAATATCATATTCTTATGTATAGTCTACATTACTGTTAAGTTTCGTCCAAATTCGTTAAATAGTTTTTGAATAGAATAACAACAAGAATCCATACATCGCCACAAACTTCCATATATATAGTAGTAGTAAGACATATAATAATATAATTCGTCTTAGTTTTATGTTTGCTTTATATTTAGTACCTTCATGAGTTTCTTATTTTATTTGTGTGACAAATATACATTCATATTAGCGTTAGGATACATATCATAGTTGATTTAAACATAACCTGAGCTATTCCAAAGCTATCCTCCGGTCCAAGGATGTCATACACAGACTCTGTCAAGTTCTGGTGAACTGTCAGCACTTCAACCTGTAGTCATTCATAAAATTTTTCATCATTATCGTATATAATGAAGCAAATATAATTAAATCAAACAATATATACGTTAATACTTGAATGCAATTGTAATATATAATATGTAATGATAAATTCATCAGTATGACTTATTCATATACTTGTTCGGACACAATAGGTTTATTTAAGCGGATTGAACACTTTAGGAGTGCAGGTTCGTTTCCCGTTAGTGGCGTATTAAACATTTTATATTAATTATATGGATTTTGTTACAAGTATTTATGTATATTACTGCTTCATCTGCGTCTTATGTCTTTTGTTTACCTGTCCTCTGTGTATGAAGTATATACACTGATCAGCGTCCCCGCACTGTACGATGTAATTACCGGGAAAGAAAACGCAATGTTTCAACCACATAGCCAGCATCCGTTTGAAGTCATCGCTGGTTTTCTTGAATATCAGCGATTCCCTTATATGACTCCCGTATACCGCTTGCATTACGTGACAACGAAGTCGGAAAGGCAGCCGGTATAGTAGTTCCGGCATCTTAAAGTAACTTCATATTTAATGACACGTAGTGTTCTACAAATTTCTATTTATTAAATTATATTAAAAATTCTAAAATTATGTTGAGTTACATTTGAACATCTCGTATGTTAGCTTATATGAAACCTGAAATAAATACCTTATTCCATCTCCCATACAGGAGAAATTCGAATACAGTGCACACAGCTCGCAAGACTATATAACTTATATACTATGAGAAATCTGTGTGCATTATGCTAAATATATGATTATATACAGTACAGATAATGTTACTTGTTTTCCCTGTTGTCGATTCCACAGTTCCCTAACGTAATCCCACATCTTGTTCATTTGGTGCGCGCTAAGGTCTGTATCCCTTAAACCGTCCTTGAGCTCGTTAATAGCGTAGTCGTATTCTATTCTAGATGACGAATGAGCGCTGATCATAGCGGACATTTCGGATATTAGCAGTCCTGAGTTCATAAAGCGTTTTTAAAATCTATCAATAGTAGCTTGTATGTGTTTATTGATTAAACACTACTTTATCTATTTGGTAAAAAAGTTTAGAGTTTAGTCTTGGAACAACAAAAAGAATCTTATAATAAAATCTGAAAATACGCGTTATAAAGAATTTCAAGTACATAAATAATACTGCAGCAGAGATTTGCACTTCAAGAATGTTCTATGTGGATTTTTTTTGGGTTAAACCTAATTTCTAATACTTCCATTTTATCTTATTAAATGTTTCTCATCTATGAGTACTTCCGAACAAAGCAACGTATTTAAACGTTTTATAAACTTAAATAAAACTTATATTTCTCGGATTTACTACACGAATTTTATTACTTAAAAACTACATTATCCCGAGTTTCGAATACATTTCAACAACCGTGATCACACGTGAAAAGTAGCCGAAATCTGAAAAAATATTAGCTTTATTTAAATGACTCGCGAAAATCTTAGAACACATTTTATAAACTTGTTAAAATTTAAATATTCTCTTAAAAACTTTACTCTCATTGAAGATATTTTTTTTTTGTAAAGAACGTAAGTGTCTGTAATACTAACCCGTACAAAATTTTATAACTAAAGTTATAAAAATTGTTTCGATAACTTCAAAATCATTTTGTGCTGTGACATCTCCAGTTCCTGTTATGGTCAGTAAGTTGATCATGTACCACAATGACGCTATATAAAGTGCAAAGAAATTATCCTGTAAATTGTATAAATAACGTTAATCTATTTGTTCATCAAAATACAAGTATTTATTTAAATATACCTATATGTTATTACCTCGGAATAATTAACCCTCAAATTAAGATTCCCTTTTGTTATCCAATTGTCTGAAGTACATTGAACTGGTGTCAAACATGACATCTTAAAGAAAAGGCAAGCATTCACATGCGAAAGCAAAGATGCCCATATTCCAATTGTTCTGAATAAACAAAGACAATGCCAATAATTTAAGATAATTTGTACTTAATTTCATTTAAATAGTGTATATATATTTTATTACGTTAGCTTCAGGAATAAGTTCGATGAACCAATGTTTATTTTTCTATATTGTCGATATGTAAATAAATACGATATTCTGAATAGTTGTGGTGTTCTTAAATAGCAGAATAAAGCGAGCTGCATTGATGGTGACAAGTTCATAGCAAATGCTAAGTAACATATCGGCAAATTACTCAGAAAGTCGCGTCTACGCAGGAAAGTCTTAGAGAAGTACCTTTAATAAATAAAAACCCGTGTTAAGATTTGCTTAAATATTAAATTGTATCCAAATAATAATTACGGGACTTACATATTTCTCACTTTTTTTGGATTCAAAACGTAATCTCCATATCTATTCATATATCCCGTGTGGACATCAAGAAATACTTTGTACAGAAATATCACATCAAAGACAACACAGATGTAGAAGAAGTACTCATTAGACAAGAATGCCATTTGGTAGACCAGAATCATAAAATCAACATATGCAAGAAGGATTATGAGATAATCTGCGAAGTTGTTTTTTAAACATTATAAATTTCTTACTTTGAGAAACCGAAAAAACTGTCAAAATACCTATAAATATCACCCATTTACAATCTGGTACGATGCTACTCTGGAACCATCTAAATGTAAAAAAATGTTCTAATTAAATTCATCAATCTCAAAATAAATATAGATAGATGCTCTTTTTTACTTATGAGGCTTCACTATTAGCCAAATGGCCGAAATATAATCAGAGTAACCGCCGGAAGCAATTGATCTTGATCCATGTGATTCTGCAATGCTCTTGTCAGGACTCTGAAACAATAATATTATCTTAAAATGTCCATTCGCATAGTGTATTTAAATCAGAATTTGAATTTACATCGAGATAAACATCTTGGTCTATTTCGTCTTCATCTTCATTGTCATCAGCCTCATATGTTAGAGGAAACGTTCTTATCTAAATATTGAAAAATAGTTTAATTATACGACCACATGTTCCCCAATATATTTCACGGATAATACAAACTTCAGCACTGGACTGCTCTGACATTATTGTTGGCAAGACGTAATCCTTTGTAGTAGAATCAACACAATATTTAACTTTTCTTAATACGGACGGAAAATACTGGAAAAGTAGAAATGTAAAATATAGTCTGAGATGGTAAGGAGTTGATAAAAATATCATTCCGAGGTATATACTATACCTACTATTAAAATATTTATTTATTTTACTGTACAAAAATCCTAAGAAAAAACTTACTTTTAATAGTGTATAAAAGTTTGATCCCTCAATTACTAGCAAATCCGTATTTCTCGAAGCAACTACATTAGATATGGTTAGATATCTGGCAGCTCCACGGATGTTTCCAAAAATACCTCCTGGCCCCATACAAGCCTCTACCTCATTAGTATTATTTATTATATCCACCTTAAAAGGTTTTGAATAATTTATGTTTGTCTCGTATAATTTCAATAGATTTTTATATTAAATTACTTACTTTACCACGATAAATTATATACATGTTATTTATGACCTCATTGGATCTCAGCATCATGTAACCTTTTTGAAGATAACGTTCTTTGAGGTTTTTAGCAAATGCTCTAAAGAAAGAGTATTCCACGTCTTCAAATAACGGTATTTCTCTTAATGTTTTCTCGTACATGTATAAAACGGCATCTTCATTTAGGTTGGCATGTAGTTTTCCCAAAATTTTTTGATGCTTAATAAAAATAACTGGTTATTTCGCATAATTGGTAATATGATATCAGCAATTTTGTCTTTTAATATGAATTGCAACCCATTTATCTCACCGACCAACCGCCAGTTCTTTTCCATTGATATTTCCAATATTCGATAGCTGTTTTCTTTAGTAAGTAGGGGACTTTTTCTCGATTTAAAAATAATTCTAAATGCTTCAGATTTTCTTGAAACGTTGTTACAACTTGGTCAGCCATTGCTTTTAAGGAAGCAATTTTTGAATAAACATATCTTTAAAATAATAAAAATTAATATAATACAACGTTAGGCCCATAATGAATTTATCCTGTCTATTCTATGACATATGTGGCCATATTTACTTAATTATTTTGTTATTCGAATCACATATAGTGACGAAATTCGGATATGAGAATTAATCACGTATAACCAAATAGGGAGGAACAAGAAAATCAAATCACCCAAAAAACAGCACTCCATGTATGTTTATACATATAGAGAGTATCATGTGGGAGGTGTTTTGAGCTGTGATATCACCGAATCCTGCGCCTGTGAAACTCGTAGATGCCCAATAATACGACAGAAGATATGCTTTAGATGGACTCAGATAGGCGTCTTTAAATATCTTTGTGCTATCTAACCAAGAACCTGAATAAACAAGTACATAAAAATATTATGTATTTTAAAGATAGAACATCATTTGTGTAGCAATAGGTATCTAATTTAATCTTACCAACTTTGCATATTATGTTTCCGCCCGAATTGTATTGCGTTTTTATGTAGGGTCCATTTAGTACTGACAATTTATGCACTTTCCTGACAAAATCGTCTTCATCGTTAGCTGTGACGTATCTACATGTCATGGTTAATAATATTGACGTGTATAGGTTCAGGAAAAATATAGTCAACAGAAAAAATTGCAGTACGCTCATAAAATAAGCCTGTAAGAAAATACATGCCTAAATTAAAAGACGTTTGACTTAATAATGAAACATTTTAATGAATTATATTGGAAGCACTAAATTACCCTTTTTAAAGCATTTATGGATTCAGCCCAAAAAACTGCGTATAATTTATATATTTGTAAAACGTTAGCCAATCGAATGATACAATGGTACATGTGTGGATTGAGGAAATGATCTCCTTTAGTGTGGTTTTCGTTATGTCTGGGTACAAATAACTTCCAGATCGCGTACCATGGAAAGCAGGTGATAAAATCAACGCCAAAAGTTCGCTGAAAAAATATAATACAGTTGAAATGTGCCACAAATTTTAAGTATTATTTTAATTACCCTCTTTATAAGCCTGAGATAAATACGCCTTACCCTGAGGTAATTTCTTGCCGTCAAATAGGGGTGGTATATAAGTTGGTTTTTGGAACCATAAAAAGCAACGTGCATCATTAAATACAAGTCAATATAACAAATTGCTTCACATATTACTATAATGATGTTAAATCTATCATAAGTTGGGGCCATTGCAACTGTGATCTAAAGAGGCATAAAAAAGTCATCACTTATAATAGTAGGTGAATGTATAAAGCATTATTTTGCAAACATTTTATTGCTTCCTTTATTCAACAAATACTTACGGGAATTACTAAACTTAAAATATAAGATGCACATACTCTCAGAACAGCCCATGTTCTGAGGAACAGGCCGTCGGGTTTAATAACGATAGGCATTAACAAGTATGGCGATATATTGTTTAAAACCTTGAAGTTCTTATATGATTTCAAATAACTCTCATTTTTATTTCTATAGTAATCCAAAACATTTATAAATGAATCTGTTTGAAATTGTATAAAGTTTTTTTTAATATATCTTTATATTACAGTTACCACCTTATCGATACATTTTTAATTACCGTTAAAAAGATTTTGCACAATACTTGTTATGTGTTTTTTATGAGGACCCACTAAAAGGTTATAGTGTCTTAAATAAGCATTGGCGTTCTGTGACTTTGCATGTTGTTCAATTTTCTTTAATTCTTCAGTAGAAAAGAGACCTTCATGTTCTCTCATATCCGGAAAGAGATTTAAAGCAGACGTGTACGCAAAATGACTGATGCTTATCAACTATAACAATAATAATGTCTTAATTTTATAAAATAACTTCGGGTACACGTTGATTTCACTAGCATTTACTAGTTACCAGACTAAAGAAATACTTACTTTGCAATGTGTCAAAGTAATAACAGTACTGACAGCCGGCACGCCATATAACAACACTAATAATCCCAGATGGTTCCCGGGGCCAATGACTCGTTCCTTCTTGGTGTCTCGCATCTCTCTACATGTCACCAAACAGTAACCGCTCTCAATAATATACAGCTCTCGTGTAACAGTTCCGCCATAGTAAACAATCTCACCCGGTGGTAAAATAATGTCACGTGCCACTGAAAGTTTTACTATATTAGGATCCAAAAAACAAAAGGTAGTATAACCTTTTGATTTTAGTTGAAACTAGTAGTAATTAGCTTTGCAGACAACTATTGACACAACTGGGCCAAGCATGTATAATGTTTTGGTCGTTACAATTAGGTACACATTGTTCCATTTTATAGTATTCTCATTCACAAATACATACTTTCAGTTAGTGTGTGAATGTAAGCTTTATTTTTCACTTGGAAGAACTTTATTGAAGTCAGGGTTTTAAATCTCGCTTGATGTAGCACTTTTTTTCGTAGTTCTGTAGGTATAACCGTCTTTTCAAGCCAATTTTCTCCCGTAAGTTCCACTCCCTACACAAATTAAGAGAAAAGGGCTGTATTATTATTAAGAAAAAAAAAACATATTAAAGTCCTATCATTATGTCAAAATATTACCGAGTTATATTGCCATTGCAATTCGTAAAAAGACATAATCCTAGACTTTATTGCTGGATGCATATTATTTTCTTTCATAAATTTATCGATTGTGATGATAACTTCTAAAAAGGCCGTTTTTGTTCTAAAAACGATATGCATTATACTTAACGTTTTTAATTCATAAAATTAATTGCAATTGATTTTAATGTACCTAGACCAATGAGTTACTAAAGCGGAAAATTCAGACACGCAATATCCAGTCAGTAATACACCGTATAAGCTAAGAAATGCAATGAAACCCATATCGAATTGGTCTCCGGGATAAAAATCACCATAACCAACGGATAATAGCGTTGTGGTTGCGAAGTAAACTGAAGTCAATATTGGATATTTAGTTCTGTAAAGCAAAAAATATATGTATACGGATAAATAAATAAGTGTGTATACGGACATTAACCCTGCAATAGGTTAATTAATTTGATATTGATTATATTAGTAGTATATATTTTTTATTATTTCACAATACATACTTGCTGGCTGACACATCGCTTTTCTGATTTTCCCAAGTCATAGCCCTAGCAAACCACGATTCTTGAGAGCATCTATTCAAAAAACATGATTCCATATACAAAATAGTGCCGGACCAATAACATATAAATCCAATATAAATACAGTACTTTGCTATCTAAAACAAAGTAATATACGAAAGTTATATACCTCTAAATTATTAAACGTCTAGGAACAAACGAGATTATTAAAAGTTTTTACTTTAACAAGAATCGAGTTTGAAAGTAATTTTTTTTCTAAATTCTCAAAAAAGTTTGACAGTCTCCAAACTAAGCAAAGTTTTGTTCCTTTGCAAAGGTAAAAAAGATGATTCCCGTAATTATCTAGATACGTAGCGTTGCAATGTATTGTCACAATGTACTCGAATGGTATTATAGACAAAGCATCCAAGTAAAAACCCAATGTATTCATACGGTAATTCAATATTCCGGATACGTTTTTTATATACTTCTTTTTAGTTTTCACAGCTGTTACTACTGTTATAAACATATTCAAGACTAGAGATATAGTTATTACTATCTCTGCATAGAAGAAAACACCACCGGGGAATTTTCTTTCAAATCCAATAAAATAGGGATACAAAAGACACACATAAAATACAATGCTAAGCATATACAGTTCCCAATATTTAACAAGGTGACACTCTGTTTCCAAAATCCATGGAAATTTTGGATTCAAACAGGTAAATACAGTCATCTTCTTTTTGACATGTTCGGATAAGATGTATAAATCTAAACAGTGTTCGTCCAGTTCATCGTCATGAGAAAAATATTCAACGTCCGTAATTCCTGTAATAAGAAACTTTTCTTAAAAAAATTACCTTCAAATTTCTATTAATATTTTTAAATAGGTACTAACAACAAATACAACTAAATTCTCACAAGGCCAATGGTATCTGGCCTTATTACAAATTTATTTTTTATCTGTTTTTAATGAACTCTTATTTAATTATACTAAACTCATAAAGAGTTACGACACATATAACATATAAATATGTCTCTTTGTGTACCTTGTAAATATCGTAATCTGTTTTTGAGACATTTAATGCTGCTTTTCTTGCGGTGTTTCGAAGCGTAAATATTTAATGATAAAGGAGCGTTACGGTCCTGTTTTTGTTTTCTTTTTAAAGCTCTTAATATTCTTTCCTGAATTTCGTTTCTTATTGAAGCAACAATATCTGGATACGTTAACATCAGCTTTATAAAATCTGTTTTGTTAAGAACTTGACATTCAACATAAGTCGCAGCTTTGACGGTACACCTTGCTGTAAAAGTTTAAACCTTAAAGAATTCATATTTTTCAAAAAAGTTTACATTTTAATGCCAAACTTACCTGGTATATTGTAGACTAAAGAGATTTCACCAAAGCATGTCCCTTTTCTAAAAGATATCATTGGACTTTCATCATCCTCATCTGATAATAACTCCAATACCCCACTGGTTATACAGATCTGAATTGTTGAAATATAATTATACCAACTGATTTATTAAAACTAATTATTCAAAGTTATTTAAAATTATGAGAAAGCATATTGTTATAGATCTCTAATAAGGATTACTTGATAAAAGTATATAAAATCGAATGCTATTTTTATTTATATTTAATGAAATCGCTAATAATAGTTTCATTGAAACAATCCAAGGATATATGTAAATATTGACACTGCAAAAACATAGGTTTACCATAACAGTCTTGTTTTGATTATGATTATAAACAATGTCGCCGGGTAAATAAAACTGGTGACTCATTGTAACAGACAGTCTTCTAAGGAATGCTTCCGGAAGTTTTCTGAATAGTAAAGAACTGTAGAGAGGTATTGCATTAAGGTCATAAAACATTTCCATTTGAAGTGGCGCAGGTAAAAGTTTTATTAGTTTAGGTTTGAAAACCCCAGATTTTTGATACCATAGGTCTTCATAGTACCTAAAAAAATAAAGGATTCAATATTTAACATAAATACTTATAAGTATTATCTTGTTTGGCACTAACCTTATAATATGTTTCGTAGTTTCGTTGTCCATTTTAATAAGTTTCAAATGATTTTGTATTTTCTTCAACTGTTGAACGTACCTAGCTCGTCTTGTTGTTATAGTAATAAAAAGAGATGTTAGAGATCCTACAAAAACTACTGTTGTTAACAAAAATCCTAAAAGCACAGCAATAGCAGCAATTATTCTTTCATAAGTTGTTATTGGATATATGTCTCCAAATGCATTCGTTGTAAAAAACATAACGGACCAATAAGCGCCAACTAAATACCAATCAAAAGTCGTTTCTGTCGGAAAATTTGAAGCTGCAATAGACCATGATGAACGTATGCGGTGAATATCAAAATATTTATAGGCAAATAAATACCAAATGCAGGTCCAAGTATGCACTGACAGCAATAATAATATTAGATATTGAGCCAAAAATGTCGTCCATTGATTTGTACCTGCTTCAGAGGATTTATTATAGGAATATTCAATTATTCGATAAACCCGTGCAGTGGCTATTAAAGGGGATATCGCATAAATATTAAATGTCGTTTTATCTTCACGGTTGATCAAATACATGAAGCAATATGGCATTGCAAGTACAACATCAAGAATCACACGTTTCATATCTGGTTCCATTAAGTTAAGCGTCTTGCGCCACTTTTCAAAGAATTTTAAACCAACAACGACCGCTACATCGAGTGTAAATGTGATATTCAGTAAAAATATAGACAATATCAGCCAGGACGATCGTTTGCTTGGTTCGATGAAGGTGTAGAGACACGACTCTAATAAGTATTGAAGCAAAATTGCTATTAATATAGAAAGATTCCAAATAGGATTACAATAAATAAGAAGGACATAACGAAGTTTGTTGTTTGAGAAATCAGTTTGGTGTTCCTGCAATATAGCATAAGTCTTTTGACGCTTGTTCTCATCAACTTCAACTATTATGTTCTGCTCATCATTAAAATGTCCAATGGTTATTGCTTTTAAAAATTCATCACTTCTATCTCTTCCACGCCTGTATTTATAAATGTTTAAACTACTTTCATCATCATCTTCTAAAAATAAATTAAAATATTGATTTGAATTTTATATTTCATTATGTAGTGTTATATAATATGCTCTAAATTAAAAGGACTTACCCATGTTACCTAAAATGAATAATGTCTACACATATAACGTAATAAAGCAACAATTGGAATAAATGAAATCAAGTGGGCGGCTGTAAACGATTTTGTTACATGAACTAGTTGGTTTCGTGAGAAAAGCATGTAAAAACCTACACTCTTAGTATGTAAACGTTAAAACTCTCACTTTGTAATCAAACGCATATAACAAGATTATTTGTCAGATCAAGTTCCGATTTCTTTACCAAAGATGTTTGTAATGTTTTTGCAAAGTCGCCGCAATGACGTAATGTTTTCCACATTTGAATCGTAGGTAGAATGCCGGATATGTAAGTCCAAGACGCAAAATGTGCACACGGCTCTGCTACCCACATTAAAAAACACAACCATGCTTTCAGATTTGACGATTTCCAATTTCGAATAATACCTAGCCGTGATCTAGTGGACATTAATAGAAAAACACAGTATATCTAGGGAGGGGAATTAAAGTCGCATATATATACAAATGTATATATGCAAACAATTTTAGGTTATAAAAAGGGCACTTATAATTTAAAACATAGTTAACATTTTTGGAAATCAATAACGAGTATATAAAACTGAGTGCTATCGACTAACGTTTATCGGTGAAAGTATAATTTGCGCAGCAAATCGATCAGCGTTAGTACTGATCAGGACATAAGCGGCGCTACTTTATTACCATCTTTGTGTAATCGAGTTCTAAACGTTTGGTTAATTCTGCTTAAAACGACCTTCCAAAGGTGGTTGGAGGCTAAGTAATGTTATAACGTTTATGGCCATACTGCACATATACTGGTGAAAATGTTGTCATGGACAGTTCAAATCGATTGGATTATCTCGATATTTACATGTTAATGTGTATAATCTTTACAAAAATTGCTTTTAGCTTTATTCATTAAATTATTTATAAATTAATGTTATAAAATATTATCTTGTTTAACATTTTAAAACGTCTCCTAAATGTAACAAATTAATTTTGTAATAAATATATGTTATATACGGTCTTGGGTTTAAATTAGAATTCTATTAATCACTTCCAATTACATTACATTACATTTTCAGTCAATCATTTAATGTTGGTTTTTAATATCGATAATCACAGTACGTTTTTCTATATATGTAGAAATTATTAAATTTTTATTTATTTATTTATGTACCAAACATCGCAACAATTACAATATTAATTATAAGAGAAAAGAGATGTAAAAAGGATAACTTATCTCTTTAAAGAGATCTCTGCCAGAAACCCTTTTGATAGAGGAAACTAGTTAAGAAAGCGTGGTGTAGGTACAATAACAGAGAGAAGGAAAAAAATAGAGATTTATATATAAGCATACAAAAAATACATATAATAAAAGAAAATTTAGATAATGTGCATACATAGATATTTACATAAATAAATACATAAAATATATACACATAAATATATACAAATAGTATAAATAAATAAACGTTACATGTCAGATAAACGTTACATATTTGTGATTTAAAAGAATATTAAGTGGATAATTTCACTGACACGAGCATTTGAGGGAGCTATGAGAGAATTTAGATAATATTTTGTAAATGTACCTGATACTATAGGGATCTGAAGTAGCTTATGCTCCAAATCATTGAATTAAAAAAGCGTCTGCGATTATGAACATCACATCAATTGTGGCAATTTTTGTAATTATTTGCTACTTCCTGTCATGACATGCAACTTTTTTTTCTTTAGGAAAATCAAATCTTACATGGACATTATTTTCCTAAAGGAAACGTTCGGTCCGACTACCAAAAAGGAAGAATAGATGTGTTTTCAACATATACATATTCTTTATGAAAATTGGTCTTCAGAAATTATTTGTAGATGTAGATAGCTAATCTTAAAGAATCAGCTTCGCCAAAAAAAACCGTGATTGGGATTATCTAGAGTTAATTTCCGAATTTGTCATATGGAATGAAAGCATCTTGAACCAATTAAGTTAAAAATCTATTTCATAAATGTAAGAATTATTTTATTGTTATAGTGATTTTAAAATCATAATCAATTACTATTTTGTTCAATGAAATGATTTTAGGTCGTTCACATTCGTTCAAAGAGCCATCAGACCACCATAGATGGGGCCCTGGAGCCGTTGCCAAGCCGGGTTGCGGGTGCAAGCGCAATGATGTACCGCGGCCGGGCTCAGAGCAAGAGGTACGGGGGGTTTTAGTCAGTAAGAGTCTGACACTCCCTCTTACCCCACCCAGGCCAAGAGGATCATATGATGATTTTCCCCTTTATAAACAAAAGTTTTTATTTTGGTACAATAATAACTATCGTATCAGTTTTAGTTGGTATATTAAAATATACAAACTGTTCTAATAAATTTGACATAGTACAGAAAAATTGTATAATATTTTGTGATCAAACCGCGTGCCTACTGGTTCTAATCTGCAGAATTTCAATAATAATGCCGATACATAATATGTAAAACCCGATGTCAGACAACGGAGAATAAAGTACAACTTAATTTCGTCACCCATTCCGAAATTAATTTAGAAAATCATTATTGTACTCTTTTCCAATACTATGGCCTTTTTATTACTTCTAGATATGGATTTATCAAATAAAAATCCTTCAAAACCAACCATAGCGAATTTCTCATTGTGCTGAATGCGTTAGAATGATTTCAGGTAGGTATCGTCCATATAGACTATTCAAAGGCATTGGATAACATATGCCACTTATCTTTATTAGAAAACCATGGCCAGCTGGTGTACATGAAGACCTGCTAAGATAGGTAGGGTCCTACCTAATCAATAGAATTCAAGCAGTGGCAGTGAAGAGGTTTGGGACCATCCGGAAGGAAAACCATCCGGAGTTACCCAAGGCTCATGTCGTGATATCCTATTACTTAATGTTTTTATTAATGATATTTAAAATGTTTCTGTTTCTGAAAGCTGATGACAACAAAATAGTCATAAGAGGCTCATACTATTAGCAAAAAAATTTTTGTCGAAGGAAACCAATAGAATCCTATGTCCGTTTCCTGATTCCCACTTACCTGCCCACAACTTTTCAGCCAAATCCGTATAGCCGTTCTTGACTTATAAATAGTTTAACTAACACGACTTTCTGACACATATATATATATATATATATA
>DVQP01000960.1:0-18106 GCA_018231745.1 Danaus eresimus | reverse complement strand
TATTTTTTATCAAAAAATTCTGTCACGTGCGCTCTCTGACACATCAGTAGCTTTTACCGTTTTAAAGTTGATTCTGGCTCGCACGATCATGAATTGCTGGACAATTGTATTCAGTAGACACGGGCACGTTCGGCTTTATAGCGGAAACCTTGGCCTGCATCTTACTTAATAAATACTTCCGTCACTGTCAAAGTCGTAGGATTGGAACGAGCAGTCATGCGAACTGTTTTGTATTTTTTAAATTTCGAACGTTTTCATAATAAGCCTAGGCTGCCAGTGTAACAGGTTTCATGTGGGGGAGTCCAAGTAGGAGCGTTATTTGTGAATGATTGGATATGTATGCTACTGTGTACGTTTTGTTGTATGTTTGTCCGTATGCCCGCATAAGCTTGTGTCGTACTCCATATTCAAGAATAATGTTAGCAGCTGTGAGGTTTTGGTGCAATTTGAGATTTCTAATTACTGCCATTTAGTAAAGGATAGATATGTAGATTTAGTCACAAATTAATGTCGTTTAAGAAAAAACTATATTATATATATACACACACACACATCGACATAAATATTGAGAAATATTTTATATAGGTGTTTATTTAACAAACACCATTTCCATTAAAATATAGTACAATCATCAAGAGGAGAATCTCAAGTGCACCAAAGTCGCCCAGTAGATATGTATTAACGACATTGAGAAAATGTAATAATATTAAAAGGTAATTAAACATTTATAATTAATTAAGTAGTAAGCGTTATCGTGAACAGCCTATGTCCTCATTTGCGTTAGTGATTGCGAGTAGTGTGCTTTGTCGTTGCCCCGCCCCCCGCGTTCCATATTCAAAACATTCTACACGGGCCATCGAATATAGAATTTAAAAATGGAACACTCGCAAGTCCAACCTGTCAAGGAATATGGAATGTCAGTTTTTGTATCGGTATTAATACCATACTGTTTTGTTTTTTTCAAAGTGAAACTTTTAAATAATCATCACATCCCTCACAGTGATTGCATGTTATTAAATAAAAACGATCGTCTGCTATCATATGAAGCAAGAGAGCGTTTTAGTTGTCTGGTCCGTGTAATTAAAATCCACCGATAGTGTTACCAGAATTGAAAAACGCGCGGGGAGCTGTAAAATTAATCATTATTTATTTCGCAATGAATCAGACTGAACTGCGTACAGTGGCCGCCGGCCGACTTAAATCAATGATATTGATGTATGAACAAGAGAATTGTATATTAATTTCATAAATAAAATACTTTTAGAAAATTTTGTTATTTTTATTTGAAATCCTCACAATTTATACAATCATTTTTCATTAACATTTACCAGAAGTGTATAATACGAAAATGATGTTTTCAATATCTGGAAAAAGAATACAAATTTCAATAGAAAATATTGAAAAGCCGCAAACTCAATACGGATAACAACGTGGTCTAGTGTTTAGCAAACTCTACAAAGACGACAGCTCACGTGCGTGCCGCGGAACTGACCTTGAGGAACGTGTGCAAATTAATGGGCAGGAATCGTCCCGCGCGCACCAGCATCCTGCGATGATGCGAGAGCAGCACGTTCAGCAACAGACGCCGGCCTCGCTTACTGCAGCAGTACCACCCGCTGTGGTAGGCAGAGCTACCCACGCGGTCCGACTGTCAAGGTCATAACGACAGCTGTCAGCCGTAGATGACGCAAGCAGGTTTGTTGATCTCATCAACCGTTTTAGCTATTTATTAAACCGACATGCCACGGTTTATTTAGAACGCTATTATATTGTGAAACAAATAATACCTGTAATGTAATCTGATTCCCGAAATAGCAGTAAACGAACATATCTAATGCTACCGCCGCCAAATACTCTACAGTCACCATGTCGAATTTCTGCAATGCGATGTTACATTTTTATTTCTAAATAATAATACAAAATGTCAAAATTAATCGCAACATTGTCATAATCTGTTTCCAAATCTTATACATCATTAATAATCACAATTCTGATATAGTATATATATTTAATCTGTGGCATCATCACCTCAGATGTGGTGTACAACAAAGTGCAAAGGTACAGCGTAACTTGAATGACGCGCAACGCGAGCAACGGTGATACAAAGCATTCAAAGCGGTCCTTATACGATTTGATAACTCTTGCTACTTGCGCGCATTCTCCAAGAGCAGCGCAAGTAGCGTCCTCATACTCGCTACTATAAATATCTGAGTAAAATAAAATATTAAAACATTTACAAACACATTTTTATAGGCACACAAATGTTCATCAGTTGAATTATGATTAATACTTACCAAATTGAATAGTTCTTTTAAACTTTATGTTCTGTAAGAAACGTCCAAATTATTACGTAATAGTGATGACTTACATAGCTTGGTTATACCGATTTTTTAACGGTCGAAAAATTAAGTAGCTTTCATTAAATCTAATGTGTGTTGAACCACAAAACCTTACCACTTCCTCGTCATAATGGTAATGACTGTCAATCATATCGGACTTATTGTATAAATAGTTATGTCTCTCTTCCTGCTCGATACCGCTGTATTGTTTCACGAGAGCGTCATGTTGGACTCCTTTTAACATAAGCGCGGTGAAACGGACGTTCCGCAGCGAGCAACATAACAGATCGATCTGACCACACAGAAAAATGGAATGGCATGCGAAAAAAACTCCTATAATTGAGAAATATGTATTGAGATTACTTTATTTTGGATAGAATTAAATTATTTTATAAACCTACCCAATTGACCAACCGCAAGTCCCACGAACACCTGGGACATGCATTGACGGAGCAGAATGAAAAGTAAGTGGAAATTGTTGGTGACGTCCATATAAATCCAATGCTGCAGAGGCTTTTCGTACAACACTGATGATGTAAAAGATTCATATTTTAATAGATCAAAGTACATAGAGAGTAGAAATAGATTCAAACATAAAGAAATAATAAAATGATGTACTAACGATAAGCGATCACCGGTAACAGAGCGTATGTGGCAACACTGAAAAGTGTACATGCTGTATACAGATACGCAAATGTTTTCGCGGTCTTATAACTCTGCCACATGGTCATATTCGTTAAGCCGTGAGCTGAGCGCCATTTAAACATCGTGTTCATATAATTTACCAAATCATATAATTCAGTTTTGTGACTAGCGAAGTAAGCCACGATGAATACAGCCACTATAACCGGAAGTCCGTCCGCCATGCTGTCCAGACTTGACATTACGTCCGTCCAGTCGGTATATAAATGTACCGTCAAACTAATCGACATATTTACAAGGGAATACAGCACCAAAGCCAAGTAGAGGTTATTTATGATTATCTGATGTGTTCTCACCGGTTTTGTATACCAATCCCAGCAGGCCACACTCTTTAAAGACAGCTCAATGAAATGTGTATAATTCTTTACTACTTTCATCTTTAAGATTTGGATGCGACTTTAATCCCATGAAATATTTACTAATCACTGAAATTGTGAAGAGATGATTAAAAGAATTATTTAAAATTAAAAAAAAACGTTATTTATTATTGTCATTATAATAAAAGAATAGACATTAAGTTTGAAAATACCGGCAAGATTACTCTTTTTAGGGATGGCAAGTGACCGTAATCTAATTTTAGGTTGTAATACAACCGATACCAATTTGAATGATGTTTGTGAAAATAATAACAAACATGACATCATTTTCACACTTCATAGTTTTATTGCAGTGTAATATTTATAGATTTAGTCGAAACGTGAATCGGAAAACTAATAGCAGGAAAATTTAACACACAAAAATTTCTTTCCATATACATAAACCAGCCAGGCATAAATAATTTTAGATTAACAAAGTAAGCTTAAAACATTTCTGAACTGACAAAGCCCACAATTATATAAGTTTTTTAATCAAAAGGAAATATTAAATTATTTTAAAAATAATATTTCGAAAAGTACGTCCAATTTTAAGTTGAATTCATTTTAAAACGTTGACACTGAAACATTTTTTGGGAGGGAAATCTCCGATCTTTTATTTAAATAATCTTTTTAATATCTGTCAATGTCATGCTTAGTTTAAACCACTCTTAGTAAAAAGGTTTGGCAGAATTAACTGTGCAACACTTTGCACGGATGAAGGCCATATTATAAAAAAAATTATAATCTTATGAACTCCAAAAATTTCACCACATTACTTACGTTTTCACTCTCCTATTTCCTAGGAGCAAATGTATGTTTCGTGCAGAGATAACCTTTTATATTACATGTTCTTTACATAGCTAATTGGTTTAAAATTATAACGAAGTGTTTTGTAAACGGCAGTTAACGCATTGATTGAAGTAACTCTTAAGAAACTATAAAATAGAAAACCATTTAGAGAATATCAAATATACAATTTAAATAAAATTTCGAAGTAAGTTAAATATGATAATAAAGTGTAGGCAGAGTTGAAATTCCCAAGATTTTATGTGGACGAAGCTTTATAAGTTCACGAGGTATTTAACTCTTTCCAGTTAGGAACTTTATATTTAAGTTTACTGTAATTAGGAAACTTTTAATTGTTGCCAAGTCCTTTTAACGTTTATGATTTAATTAGTTGGACTTTGAAGAGGTTTTCAGTACTTGTTAAAATTACCAATATCATTTTCTTATCATAATTTATTCAAATACAAGACATGGAAAATTTTATTCAGCCGTTTTCAAGCCGTCTGCATTGATTCCGCATCCCTGGAAAAAAAATAATAAATATAATTTCAATAGGAATTCATTGTGTAATTTTATTTTTGGATTCAAAACTTAATTTAAAAATATTTCTTTATTTAACATAACCATATAAGATAAGTCTTCAAAGGACTACGTGTTCATTAATCATCTCACTTCTCCTTGGACCGTCTCTGAGCTATGCGGTATATACGTCTCAGCTCTAACAGGGCTCTCATCACGACAACCAGTTGCTGCTCGTAGTCCTCCACAGAAACGTCCACCTCCAGACCCTTCTGTTTGCAAATCTTCAAGTACAGGCTCCAGACTGCGGCGCGCACATGACACAGTTCGACATGACGTCTAGCAGCCGTCTCCTTCAGACGTTCCAACGCCAACTCCCATTTGACGACACGATTCCTCGCCTTGTCAAAACGCCACTGGTGATAAAAATTCGCTGAGGATTATTCATGTACTTCTTCCTCGACGTTATATTTTACTTTTTTGTTGCTTGAATAAAGAAGCGTAAGTATACATTTTTGGATAAAGGGAAACAGCAAATGGATCAGCGATTTTGATGAAAATATTACATTTAGAACGTAGATTTCTAGGTACTTTTAATATTACTGGTAGACACTAGTCCTTGGTTCATAATACACTAATATCTTACCCTCAAATCAGCAAGAGTGTTATTAAGGCCCATTATGCAAAGCTTCTTTTCTTCAGTAAGGGTTGCGATTTGTCTTCTAGCGCTCTCCAACAACTCCAAGTCTCTTTCCTGGCGCTCTGCCAGGGAACTCTTCGCGGCAGCTGACAATATCAATGTTTCGAGACAGACATTCTTTTTTGGTCATGGAATACATGGCTTATATTGGACAATATAACACAAAAAACATCTAATTTTCTTATTTAATCTTATGTTTGGGTACGATTAAACCACAAGCAGAACATGATAGGATATATGTATTCTTGTTTTGATTGATTATATTTTCAAGAGGAATAGAACAAATTTACCAAAACTTTTTACATCTTAAACATACATCGCAGAATACCTTAAAGTTGTTTAAGTTGTAGTATGTGTTGTGACAGTGGATTGTAATAATTACCTAAGGCCTCATAACGGTTAAGGACATCCAATGGCTGCTTGAATTCCGGGTAGTTATGCACGACAGACATCAAATAATCCTGCAATGAAGTGCCGATTAAAGTATTGTATACTCGGAATTCTTATCAGAAACTTGAAATTAAGGCTAACAAAAGCTGTTGAAAGAAAACCAATAACAGGAGAGTTTCCATGATAGTGAATTGACTTGTTGTTGTTACCTCATATATTGTGTAGTCTCGGACTTGTTGTTCCATCAATTCCTTAACTTCCTCCATCTCAGCCACTCGCTGCCTCATAGCCTCGGTTTCGCGTGTCTTACGCTGGAGGACTTCCGAGTCAGCTTCCATTTTACGTTCAGCCCTATCGCGTTTCTCTTGATTCTCGCGAATAAACTATCAAACAGCATTTAACTCTATTTATTATATCAACAATGTCTACATTAACATATGAGCCAATAATCTATCTTAATGTTAAATCATAAATAAAGTCTATAAAATATTTATTTCGTTGGCATTCTCACAAATTATAAAGATAAATCACTTGAAAAATAATCTTAATATGCAAAACTAAACGAACCGAATGTTTTTTTATTTGTTAGAAATTCGGAAACATCTAATAGATGATTTCATGGAGTATTTATTGCAATTTCCTAACTAAAAGCGAAAAAAAATTTCCACGTTTACAAATAAAAGAAATACTAATCCACAAATCTCATCAGGTCTCGTGTCAAGTGTTGAGCGTAAAGAACTTGGACAGAAAATTACATCATACTAGCGTATATCCTTTTTAGTTCAAAAATTGTAATGAAATATGTACCTTCCTTCTCTTTTTCAAGACTTCGCTTAAAAAAACTACTTTAATAATCAACTGTCACTGTCTTAGGATGGTTTTATCAAGCATTAGAATGTAGACTATATTTACGAGACTTCCATTACATACTGTTGTAAGTGTACCGGACTGAATACAACACCTTATTAAAGCTTATAAAAGATTCCTTCAGCAGCATCTCCTTGTCTCTTAATTCTTTCCATTTTTCGTCCATCATCCTCCTGTTTTCTTTCTCCTGATTTCTCTTGAGAGCTAGTTTCTCGTCCGCCTCCATGAGATCTCTTCGTGCTTGTTCCATCAAAACTTGAGGTGTTGGACGAGCTACATCCCACACTGGATATTTTCTAAAGAAGACTGATTAAGCGTAATATCTTTTATCATATTTAAGTTGTAACTTTACAGTGGTGACTTACTTTACCATACGAGAACTTTCCATTAAAGATTTATAGTATTCAGAAGTGGACTCCACCGGGGGCCCGTGAGGGATAGCTATAGGGGCTAAATCTTTCATCACCTTCTTCATTGTGAATGTTTGATATTTGTATAAATATTAAAAAGTCCTCAAAGTGCAAATACTTGGGTTTGAAAAATAATATATTTATAATTGATAAAACAAAATCGTAACTATGCGACGGTATGTCTCTTATGTAAAGAATATTATACAGATTTTTATTTAAAACTTATGGATATAATAAAATAAGGTTTAAAGTAACATTAAGCTAAATTAAAGTTAACAATTAATATTGTTAGTTTCTTTTCTAGGAATTTCATGAGTAATTATATGTTTTAAAACTCTTCTACACAAATTGTTTTTTTATTAATTTGTGTCACATTTACCAATCAATTATATAAATGTCTAGACTCCAAACCAAAAACATATTAATTCGATCAATAAATACAAATGTGGACATTATCAAAATATTCCACAATTCCAATGTGAATGACACCAAAGCGTACATTAAAAAAAAACATCAGTAGTCTATTCTGTCATATTGTCACCCTATATTTGTTTAAGGTTATGAAAGTGTATTGTCCAGAAAATAATAATAAAACAAAATATAATCGTAGAAGACAGTGAATTATATAACATATTTATTAAATCAAAGTAATCATTACGTTCAAAAAGAAAATGGAATTAAATCTTACATTCCTTTCTGGGTTAGGATGCGGCCTTTGCCTCGGTTTATCGCTTTTTGCATTAAAAAAATACACGGGATTCTTTTCTGACACAGCAAAGTCTGTTAAAAAGGTAAGTTTTAACATTATTTTATTGATCATTGTGTTATGTTCATTTTATATAATAAAAAGATTATTTTAATTTCTCGCAGTTTGTATCCAACTCTGAATACAAGTTAGTATTGGTCGTTCGAACCGACCTGGGGATGGGAAAAGGCAAAATAGCTGCTCAATGTTGTCATGCGGCTGTTGGAGCTTTCGAGAAGGCAATCAAAAAGGATCCTGAAGGATTAAAGCATTGGCAGAGGACTGGACAAGCAAAAGTAGCGGTTAAAACCGATTCAGTAGAGGAGATCAAACAAATTTTGGACAACGCGAAGAAATTGGGCATCATCACGTCTTTAATCAGAGATGCTGGAAGGACTCAGATCGCACCCAACTCTATAACAGTTCTGGGTGTAGGTCCAGCGCCCAAAGATGTAATCGATAAAGTCACTGGACATTTGAAGCTCCTGTAATAAACAAATTAGGATTCATATCCATTGTTTCATTAACTTATACAATAAATGCATTTCTAACATATGTAAGATTGTGTGACGGTAGTATTTTGTGATTTTCTTCATAAAGTACTAATCCAGAGTTTGTAGTCCATTAAATATTTGAATAATTTTTTTTGTAACAATTTCCACATTTCAAATAAGAATTAAACATTAAACCTAAAGAGTTTTTATAAAGGATATATTTGTTTCAAAAATTAACTCATGTTTCTAGAATATTTCATTACAGAGACTTCAATTTGGAAATCAAGGTTCTTGATAACTGCTTATATTAGTGAGCTTGAGTAGAAAAAATATGTCAATAAAGTTACAACAATTATAATCTCTTCCTTTCAAGTGGACCTTTGCTCAAATGTGTTATAATCTTATGTAAACAAAACATGATGGTTAAAATTAAAGTTGTTTACAACTACTATAATTTTTAAGTATGATAATGAAATAAACATAATAAAAATTAAATTTATTTGTTGTAAGACTTTTCATTAAACCACACATGTAAGTGCAGCATCGACTAGGCTTTTCGGTTTTATGTTTAACCATAATTATATACATCCAAACAAACAAGTGTCAACCTCTTGCTTCGCTTGCCTCGAGAGATTGAGATGTTTTTATTAACAACTTATATAACTACTGTTATAATGTTGCAGAGTTAAGTCTTAAATATATCAGTCTCGTCCACTTTGTATCAGTCGTCATTTTTACTTCAATCAGCTTATTAAGATTTTCATTTATTAAATCTTAAACATTGGAATATTATCGTGATTGTAACTGACGGTTCTTGGCGTCAAAAACAAATGACTTTATAGGACTTTTTATCTTCTTTGTATGTAGCATTAGGTAGGCCACTTTTTAAAATTATTTCCAAACTCCGTGTCATACATTTTCTTTCACGCCAGCTAGTCAAATTAGGTGTATTTTCACAAGGTCACGAGTCACAGTAAAGCAATTTTTTTTTTTTGAAATTGAAGTATTTGTCGGTAAAATAATTATTCTGATATTTGGATAAGCTATTCAAGATGTCAGAACAATAAAAAATATATACAATCGGAAGCTGTTCCAGGCAATATTAGCAGAAAACCCGACACAAGGTAGTGATTTTTAAACAAATTAAAAAAGTGCGATGAATTCCAAAACCGTGATATTTTTACTGAGGTCATCCTCATCCTAACTTCAGTGTCACTGGGACGTGGTCATTTTGGGACACCCTGTATTAGCTCTTTAAATGCTGTAAATTAATATTTATCTACAAAACAAAATTTAATCCGCGAAGACTTTTATTAAAATCTTATGTGTACCTACACCGTACGTCATTATTAATAATAATTTTCCTTGGTCTCATTTCAATAATTAAAGAAACTGATACATATAGAAATTGTGTTGTTTTGTATACTACAATTACAATAACTTTGTCTTACATAACTCCATATAACACCTTGAATATACCGACTTACCACTCTATAAGACAAGATACGGGAGAAAAATGTACTCGTATATATTTTATTGACAAATTGATATAGTATGAAGATTCTTAAGAAGGATAATTTACAGCCAACAAACTAACTGAGCGAGGATAGTGTTGTGTGACGTCAGGACATCTCAAGACCCGGCATCAGTATGAGATGAGAGATGGGAATGTTTGAAGTACAGTCACCAACACAAGGATGAACGGTTGTGACTCGGTATGGTGGTGAGTTACATGTTACTATTATTCATTCAATGACAGAGTTTTATTATACCTATTACATATGTAAACAAACACATTTAATTAATAATTGATTACAAACATGAAGCTATCAAACAGAATCCTTATTGAGTCACCCACTCCGTTGTACTGTCCTGAAAGATTCTAAACATATTTTTACATATATACAATTTTGCAAACACCATCTCTGGTAGAACATATAAGAAATGACATTTGGAATTAAAGTAACTTGTGTATACTTAAACGAATGAGAATTTATTCAATTATTAATTAAGGCACATTTCTATAAAGGATACAATAAAAATATCAATAATAAAAACCATAAATGTCACTTACTCTTATGCCGAGATATACTCTACAATTCTTAATCTAAAACATAATTCAAAAATAAAAAGTTTTTATATCAAAACATAATAGTATTCAAAAAACGCTACAAATCAGTTGTATAAGGCACTTGGGGATATTGAAAATGATCACATGTATATATACATATATATGTGGGTGTGTGTGTGTGTGTTTGTGTGTGTATGTATGTATAGTTTAAAATACTGCATACAGTTATGGTAAGTAAAATATAACTTAAAATATCTTAATGTAAATGGTGGGGTGTTTCCTGACATTTTGGTGCTTTGGCCACTAACTACAATTGGATAACGGATATGTTATATTTATTGTCTATGTTATATTAGCATTTCTTAATATTTCTTTTTATTAAGTAATATTTCGATTTATTTGCTTCAATCCACAGCTTAGTGTCTATAGACTTTTCTTTCCTTATGAGTCTAAAATTAAAAAAAAAAAAATAACGATAATGGCACAGATAACACAATATTTTTGTGATCCTAATCTTCCTGACATAATTATTTTATCTATTTTAACTACCAATGGCTCAGTGTTACCAAAAGGTAAAAAAAACAACAAAAAACTGTCGCATAAAAAAATACTAACATAGTAAAGCTTACGAAATAAGACATAATTAAAGTAACTTAATATATAAAAAAAATAATAAGGAATGGACGAGAAATCACACTGATATATCTAGAACCAAAAAATAAAAATCAGTCACAGATACTACTGCTATCATACTGACAGTATTGAGTGACAGCAACCACTACTAACGATCACTGGTGAGAAAAATTTATAGTACTTAGCCGAATATTATAAGTAAGAATGGAGTATAAAATTGGGGCTTAGGACGGTTCGTCCTTCAGCTTATCATCAAAGTCGTCTATGCATTTCTTCAAGTCAGTTATACATCTGATGAGATCATCCACGGGCTGGTGATTATCAATTTTTATGGCTAGAGCCTGTTCCTGCATACTCAGCATTACACGGAGACCGGATACCACAGTTGGTATCCCAACGACCGTTAACTGGAATTGAATATTTTTAAAACAATATAGAATTAGTTTTACATTTTTACAAAGAAACAGTTGACCACATAACACAAGAATCATTAATAAAAGTATTAAAGAAAATAAACATCTTCAAAGAATTAAATTTTAAATAAAGACATTGTAAAAATTCACAAGCAAAATAATAACTGGATCTGTTGTTATATGTAACACTATTTTTGTATAGAATTGATATTGCTTGACTACTATTACACAAGATATATATAGATGTACTAAGTACATACATATACTAAATTAATTCATGTGTATTTCTGGTGAGCCGTGACTCTGGTGCTAGTTGTTGTATGTAATGTATATTATGCATTACCGATGGCAATGTGACAACAGTGTCGTGTTGTTGTTGTTCTTGTTTCATGTCTATCTTTATCCTCTTGGTTGTGTTTGGTTGTGAGGCTGCCGGTCTCTTTACGCTAGCTTCCTCCAAAACGGTCTCTTCCTTGTTCATATCTCTCCTGGGACAGGAGCACACACGCACACCAACACTCTGCCGGCCGAGCACGCCCCCGCTGATGGATATATAGTTGGAAATCATGAATAGAACCTTCCGAGATTAGTTGGGTGTTGAGTTTTCAGTTAGGGTTACTATATCCGCGCTTTTCCGACTACGAAAAAAAATATCCTAAAATATCCGCACTAAAGTTCCCTTACTTGGACTCTACTTCAGAAAATTCACGTAAAATTGAGTGTGTAGCATTTTTTTTTTCGAAACTAATGAAGAATTAATTAATAAAATTCAGATATTTTTCTCTAAATCTAAATTTTTTAGTTATTTGCATTTATATTATTTATGTTAAAACACAACGATAATATTAAATCAAGTTAATTCAAAGGAATCGACTTAATGTATTCGTGGTGAATTTAATTATTGTATATGTAATTATAAATATATTAATAGTATTATCGAAATAAAAAATATCAAGGCAATGACTTAAATCGAATCTAAATCCTAGAGGCAGATAACTGTAAATTCTATAGGCAAATAGAATAACAAATATTTATTCAACGACATTAAATAAATATAAACAAACAAAAAAAACAGATTTAATGAAATTCACATTTTGGACGTTCGTTATTTATGACAGAAAAATTAATGTTGCCATGTTTGGTAACGTTTTTTTTGTCAAAACAAACACATACCTATAACATACTGCCCATTACAACAAAAAGTAACGGAAAATAAAATTTTATTATTACTTTCTTGTTTCTTTTATGCTTTCGGTTCTTTCGCATTATGATTCCCTATTAATTTTTCCCTAGTACTGACTTTACAAAAAATAACAGATGTTTATGTGACAAAATTGTTTTTACTACCTCAATAGATCGGTGAGCGTTCCGAGATAAATTCTTTGAAACAAAGACTCTTGAAGGACACGTATAAATTATGGCCGATGATGATTGTGGGAAAAGTCAAATTAAAATGACATGTGTGTATTAATTACAGGTCTTTTTTATTCCAAGTCGTAAACAGCGTTTTGGGCTCGCGAAATATTCCAGGAAATACATCTAATGTACGAATTATATTGGGAGAAGTTTTGACTGCCAAAAAAGTTAGCAAGGATGAAACTGATATATTTTCGGACTTACTACGCGATTTTTTATTACTTTTAAAAACTACATAATCCCGAGACGAGATGTGAGTGTCCCGTCTGCCCGTGATCACGGTTGCTGTAAAGCCACCGAAACGTAGGAATTATGTAGTTTTGAGGTAATAAAAAAATCGCGTAGTAAATCCGAAAACATATTGGTTTTATTTAAATGACTCGCGAGAATCTTGGATGTCATTAGCATCCGGTGCAAAAACGAATTCAGTAAGACGCGACTTTGGCGGGGACCGTCACATTACCGGATATCACCCCCACCACTTCACACACAATTACACCGTCACGAATGTTCGAATGAAATCCTTAAAATAGCCTGACTACGACACTATAATTAAGATTTATCTAATTATACAATTAATTAATATATATATATATATCTGTATATAACTCACAAAGCATTTTCCAATGTAAATATTATTTCTGTGTTCCGTCTGTTGATGCCCGATGTGCAACTGTTTTTGCAGACGAACTGGTATGGATGCTCCAGGGACGGACTCCCAGCCACGAGAACCGAATACCAAGAGTCGGGGTTGTCCTCACTCCCGAAGTAATACACATCCGGCACACCCAGGTCGCGGCCGGAACGGAGGACGTTGCGGCCGATCACCGAGTGGGCTGATGATTATCAATTAGGATGTAGGCACTGCTCTCTATGGAGATTAGTAGTCATGGATGCCACATAAGGGCGAACTGAGCGTTGCAAGTGGTAATTTTAGTGTATGAAGGTAGATGTGAGTATTACAGGTGGTAACTTTAGTGTATGAAGGTAGATGCGAGTATTACAGGTGGTATTTTAGTGTATGAAGGTAGATGCGAGTATTACAGGTGGTAATTTTAGTGTATGAAGGTAGATGTGAGTATTACAGGTGGTAATTTTAGCGTATGAAAGTAGATGTGAGTATAACAGGTGGTAATTTTAGTGTATGAAGGTAGATGTGAGTATTACATGTGGTAATTTTAGTGTACGAAGCTAGATGTGAGTATTACAGGTGGTAATTTTAGTGTATGAAGGTAGATGTGAGTATTACAGGGGGTAATTTTAGTCTGTGTAGAAAGATCAAAGTAATTACAAGGAGTAATTTAAACAATTCGTATTTCAGATGCCCACCGAGTTGATCGTGTAAATGATTTGAGGTTTTTATCAAATTAATGTATCATTAATTATACTGAAACCACCAATTTTCTTTGAAATACCAATTCCCATATATCCCTAAACATCCAAAAGAATCGACAGTTAAAACCAAGTGGAAAATTAAAATATTTATGGGAAAAATATTAAACAGCAGTTCACAGTGGGTGACTTAATAAAGGATTAATTTTTATAAGAATGAGTAGTGGTCTCATTTCAGTATAAAAAGTATTTATTCATTTTCATGTTGTCCGTAACTTGTATATTTAATACGGCATTAGTGTCAATTCTTGTAAGTCTGAGATAACACAACTGAATTTTTAAAACATTATCTTGTTTTGTTAATTTTAATTTTAAAACCACTTTTAACCAACCTGTTTTCGAATAAAATGAATGTTGATAGCAAGCCTCAACCTTCTTCTGGGCTTGATCAGCGTCAGAGTACATGACCGTGGCTCGGACATACAGGTACTGGTATTTGGTTGTATCCCAGTTGAATTTTAAAGGAAAATCAACACCAATATCCACATATATCTTATTCAGTTTCGCCGAGAACTGAAAGTAATTGAACAAAATATTATATATATATATATTATGAAACTGAAGCTAAGGCCGTTGATAAAATACATGATATATTAGGAGGGAGGGCGTCGAGTCAAACCTCATCTAATCTAATGTTAGGCGTCTCGGCAAATAAGACGTAATTTTTTTTAATGGAACAAAAAAATATATGCTATATGGGTCCATTTAATTAAGATTGTACGTGCCTAGGATTTAATATTAAGAATAGTCGTAATACGATTAAGATCATTTGATTGACAGCTGGGCTAGCTAACTGGTCGTAAATAATATCATCTCGTCAAGAGGACAGAAAATTTGAAAAACCCTTCACGCAATTTACGGACGCCCCCCAAAAAGGGGGCCCCAGATATAAAGATCTTTCTTTTTTTGAATTGCTTATGAATAAACTCACTTTTAAAAGTTCTTAATATGACATAAATCAGCATCATTTTATTTGAAACATATTTTTCATGGTTATTTGGTATAGAATAAACAAAATATCTCTCACTAGGAATTTTTTTCTCCTCGTTTGTGATCCGTCGATTGATATCTCAAAATTTGCCTCACCGGCAAAATTTCCCCTCGTCGGTGGACCCAGTGGATTGATCTGGTGCAAATTTTAATAAACGTTCTAAATTAATCAGCGGATGTTATTCTTAGTGTGATTTTTGAACATTTATCGTGTTATTGTTTGTGATGTTATCGTTGTAATGTAAAAAAATATATATATAGAACTCACACTTAATATTGAATCGACGAACATTGGGTTAGTTAGCAGTGACAGGACTTGATCGTCGCTAGGCCTGAAACCGTTTTCATAAAATATTATACATATACAGCGGGAACTCGATTGACTGGACAAATTGTTGCCGTTAGCCATTATGGTAATTGAAAATCCGGATAATCGAATGTATGAAAAATAGCGGGCTTTGTGCATATGTTAATTGATAGAAAACAACAAATACATATCAATGAAAATCGATGTTTATTTAAATTAATATATTTTCGGATTACTAGGCGATTTTTTATTACTTTTAAAAACTACGTAATGGCGAGACGCGATGTGAGTGTCTCGTCTGCTTGGATCACGGTTGCTGTAAAGTAACCGAAAGGTAGGGATTATGTAGTTTTCGACTTGTAAGTTTCAGATGTTACACATAATTTAACCGGAGTTCGGATAATCGCGAATCCGTATAACAGAGGGTCGGATAATCGAATTTCTACTATATATAAAATAACAATGATTTATGACTCACAACTTACATAAACGTATGTAATATATACTAAAATTAATATGTCATTCAAACATGTTTAAAAAAATTTTGATATTTAGAAAAAAATCGCCTTGCCCTCGCAAAACAACCTTTGCCAGAAAGCAATGTAAAGATAATACAAAAAAAAATTTGTTGTATCTAATATGGTTACAGAAAATATTATTTTTGAATAAACTTTGTCTGAATGATTCTAGCCATAAAATAACTTAAACAAAATGCCATACTAGATTTAGATAACAAACATAGATTGTAAGAAAGGATGCTACTGTCCGTATCATGACTGTATGAACTCTGATTAAAATTTAAATAATATTAGTCCGTCAAAATAATATCTCTGTAAATCTAACATGTCATTGTTTTCATATAAAATTCATATAAAAATTATAATTTTCATATACATCAGTCGCAAGCAAATAATACTTGTTTGATATTTTTGTACAATTCGCAATTATTCAATTGCTTTAAGCATATCTTGTCAGTATGTATCATTTTCTCTAAAGAATAAATTTGTATTCATATATATATATTATTAATTGAATAACGAATTATTTATATTTGATATCAGCCAGCTATATCTTATTTGGGAGATCTTTTTTTATTTAAATTCTCACCTCCCAGCAATTGTCAATATAGAAGTGAAAAACCTTTATTCATTATTTATCCTTAAAATACCAAACCCATGTGAAATGTTATTTCCATTACTCGATATTTAATATGAATCCATACAGAAGTTTTTGTGTTACAGAATAACAAACATACATACATGGTTAGTAATAATTTTAACATCAATTGAGCATAATTTAAGTAGATTTCATAAGTTTTAGCAGAGGTAGAAAATTATAGTAAAGAAAATTCTTTATTTGAGCTAGGTGTTAGTTCTATTCTAAATAACAACTAAGAAAACAAAAATCACTGCATCACACATGAGATCAAGCAGGAATGAGCCGGGGCATTGTTAATTTTGTTTTATAAATATTCGCAATATCGAGAAAACAATCGCTTTTGCACTTATTGTCTAATCTACTATATTGTAGTCTTATGAAAATGATGAAATTAAGATTCTGTGCACAGCAAGAATAATAATAATATTCATTACTGACAGACAATCAACTTGATTCTTTAGATTTAGAAATAAAAATTGCAATAATACATTTAATACAAAAAATAAAATTTTTAATTATGTTTTGTGTTATTTTTTAATGCTAAAATTCACTTTATATGTAGGATTTCTCCATGGTCATGTTCTGTGGTACATTCTCCAAGACATTCATCAAACAGCTTTCAAGTAGTTTTGTAGCAACATCACAATATAGGAGAAGGTGTCCACAACCAGATTTTTATCATACCTCATTAACAACATGATAAAAAACAAAATGGCGTCCTTATTTCAAAAACATTAGTTAATAATATGATATCTTATTATCAATTCGCACCAGCAAGCGCAGGTTGAACCCCATATTAACTAAGTACACATTGAAGAACATTACATCCAGCAATAAAAACTTCATATTAAACTATTCAGAAAAAGGTACTCACAAATTATTTTTGTCCAAATTTGCATCGACATTCTCAGATTTGTCTGGAATAAATAAGTTAAACATTTTAGAACTACAAGATTTCTTTCTAGTGTACTTAAATATTTGAACCAAATTGACACAAAATTCGTTTAAGTTGTAAATATCTAGTTACTAAATGTTATAAACAATATTTGCAGCACTCAATAAATTAAGAAAATGAAGTTCTTGCTAACATTTGTAGTTGTATTTTCTAATAATATTAATAAATTTGTTTCAGCAATTATAAGAACATTAGCAACGTAATTTATGTTCCTCAAACCGTAGCAAAAAGTAACGTACCCACGCACTCCATGTTTACCAACAATTGGGAACATTAAATATAATACACAAACAAAACCCAAATATTAACTTTCTGGGATTAGATATTCATTCAACCTCATAGAGTTGTTGTGGAACCGTGGAATGCGGTAAAGCAGGGATCGTGTGAGGTCAAAGGAAGAGGATGTTAACGTTAATACAGAATATAAAATGTTATATATTATAGATAAATTAAAAGAAAGTCA
>DVQP01000959.1:0-18112 GCA_018231745.1 Danaus eresimus | reverse complement strand
TAATTTAATCTTTCCTGTATAAGAGTGAAAGCAGAATTTTAAACATATTATTAATGCTCAGTTTTTATTTATAACTTACGAATAGCGTGAGCCGTTACTGTGTTTATTTCTATTTCTGTTGAATTCCTTTGTCAATATTAATAAATTTAGTTTTATTTACCAGTTGAAACTACTGTTCCAGATCGTCGTCACAATAAAAAAGGAATCCAAAAACAAAACGATGGCATTAAAATAGAGGATAATAGCATAAATAAATATTGCAAATGTTCAGAAGTGTATTGCAATTGTTGCCGAGATTTTGCTGTTCCTCTAGTAAATTTGAACGGCCCAGGTAAAAACAAACAAAGTATAAAAAAAACCCTTGAATAGAAAGTTTAAGAAATTAATAATCTGAGTTTATTTCTAGGATGTGCTTCACTTATGTACCTAAAGGGTGATAAGATGTCAGTTTCATTGAGCTTTGGAAAGAGAGTTATTACTAATCGGACGCTGTCAGGTATGGTATAGATATTAATAATGATTTTATTAGTAAATTGAACATTTTGTTTAACAGTGTAACTATAATAGGTCGCAAACCCAGTCCTGTTTGCATGCCTCTCCCTGGAGGTATTTCAAAATTCTGTGGACGAGTTTATAATATTGCGAGAACCGGAGAAGAGTTTAGAGCCTGTCTTGGCTTGGAATTACAAGCCAAAAGCACTGTTGAAGCAGCTGTAAGAGTATCGTGCTTCAAATTTGGTCCAAGAGGTGTCACCAGTGAGCCAGCAGATGCCCTACCCCTTGTACCTCAGGATGAAAAAGTTTCTGAGGATGATGATGATGACGATGATGATGATGATGATGATGATGCATTTGCCATCGATGCTGATGAAGACGATGATGATGAAGAGGATGAAGACGATGATGATGATGACGGTATATATTTAAATATTTTTGACTTAAAACTGAAGGGTGTTTTTTAACTGTTTAATTTTAAATAATTTTATGCCCATTTTAATATTTTGGCCTAAATACAATGTTTGTTATTTTATGTACGTACGAAAAAAAAAACAAAATGTTCATTTGTTTACCTTATTGAAAAATCAAATAAAAGTATATAATAATTTTGTTAAAGGCGATCTCGACGCTGTTAATGATGTAGATGGTGCTGACTATACAGGCTTTAGCCTGTTAGGAGAAGATTTATTGGGAGGCTTGTTTGGTTCAAGTGGAGGCAAAAAATCAAATAAAAATAAAAATAAACAAGCACCATTACCATCTTCATCCACAACAACGACTCGACGACCACGACCATCTCGTAGACCCACAAGAAGGCCTGCGACGAGGGTTACTACTCAACGACCATTTGCTACAAGAACAACAACATTGAAAGTACGACCTATAACTCGGAGGCCGACACGTAGACCTCAGAGAAGAACCACTACAAAACCCACAGTGGCATCCTCTATTGTCACTGAAGAAAGCTCAACAATTTCCACAATAACAACCACTGTACCACCGATAGTGACCTTAAATACAGAAGCCATTTCCTCCAACAAAGATAATCTAGAAAATGAAGAGTCTTACCAGTCTCATGAAGTAAAACCAATAACTGTAATAACAACATCCAAACCACCTACCACTTTCGAAGATTCTGGACTAGAAATGTCTTTAGCCCATATAACTGGTCAACTATCACAGATGCCAGTAACACAATTGATACCAACAAAGATTGATGAATCCACCAAAGTCAAAAATCCGGAGGAAATAACCTATGAAAAGATTGAAACGATAACTTCTAAACCTCACTCTTTGATACCTCTTGCAACTACTATAGTTGACGATGACAATGAAGAAATGGTACAGATCGTACAAAGCTTGGACTCTCATTCTGAAGAACATGCTGCTGATAGTGAAAATGTAGCAGATGAAACTAGAAATCATAAGAATGTCAATTTACACCATTATGAAGGACTATCTTTACCAAAAAAGAAACACAGAGGTCAATTTAATTTGGATGACTTAGACGTTTTGGATTTAACTAGTATTGGAGAAAGCGTAGGCCATCAATTGGGAATATTTGGCAGACATAAAAGGCAAAATAAAAACAAAATTGTTAAGCCCCATGGTACCAGAAGTTTTAGTGATTATGATGACTTATTACATTTAGAGAACCTAGGCGATTCTCTTGGCCTCCCAGATATAGAAGATCTAAGTAGGAAAGATAGAAGAAGACAAAACAAAATGATGCGTGGGTTGTGGTCTTAAATGATGGGATTGTAGATTTTTTGGCTTTATTTTTGTATATCTGGATACAATTTAATTTTTATCTTTGTAAATAGTGGTCGTATTTAAGTTTATTTATTTATTCAAGAAAGTAAAAAAATGAAATTAAAGCTTTTTTTATTCACCATAAAACCCCTTAATAGTATTTAAAATACTACAGACAGAAAAATGATATAAATAAACTTGAGTCCAAATTTCAGTATTAATAGAAAAAAAGGTTTTGCAAATTATACAATTTTAAAAATATTTTTTAACTTTCATCAACCAAGACATCATGTCATAATATCAAGCTTTAAGTTACAATAATATAATTTATCCATTAACGTACAACTAAGAAATTGTTAATAAAGATTGCCGACTCACAAAAAGCAGGTTTAATAATAAAATCAGTATTTGTTGCAGTATTAAAGGACCTACTACATAAATGTTAATTATAAATTCTTAGCCGAGAATTCAGTAATTTTAAAAATGTAAAAATATAATTATTAAAAATTCTAATACTCATTTAATACAAAGCTTTTGTAATTAATAGTAACAAGCTTTTCAAACAACTACTTACATTCTGTTTGCGTCCCTATTTCCGAAAGTAGGAATCAATTCTGCCATTTACGTTGACCACTTTCTCCTCATCGGACATTAAAATTTAAAACTTGTTTGTCTGTTCATTGACCGTGTAATACAACTCAAGTAAATACTTCATTCTTTGGCAGCAGTTAAATAGATAGAAATGTCATGCTCCAGCACCAATTACAACTGGAAAGTCAAGCGGAACTCTTGAAATAATAGGAGTGTTTGCTTTTACCATGTCTTTTATTAAACTGTTCATGGTAATTTATATTTGTTACTTTCCTTCTTGTACAGGCAAATATGGTTAGTACAGTTTTATTTATATAATATTATATCAATAAAACGCTGGTATAAATACTATTAGTTTATCATTTTTTTTCTTGTCTACAGGTGAATTTATTTCAAAACAAGATCACTCCTACAAAATAATTAATTTTCAAGTGCCCGGAATGGTCTGGAAACAAGCTTTTGATCCAACACCTGTTTTAAAATCACCAGTTACGGTTGTTTTACCAATAAATGTGGAACCAGAAGAAGAAAATGAAGTTGAAGAAATTGAGGATGAATTGGTTCAAGATACAGTGAGTGATACGCCCATCACTGAAGTATCAATACAAGAGAACCCCATTGTTACAGTATCATCCATAGCTACTGAAGCACCAGTGCTACAAGATCAAATACCAGATGGTCAAGTTCCAAATGATCAAGTTCAAGTACAAGGCCAGGTGACTAGATTCCCTTGTACATGCACAGATGGCCAGTGTGGCTGTTGTACTGGTGCTATCATGGATCGATTAAGGATGAAAGCATGTGGGAATATTAGATTTGTCCCTGAAGATTTTGTGTTTGATGTTAGACTGACTGTTAATAACAATACTGTTGTTCGTCGCAGGGTTTCAGGTGAATAGTTTTAGGTTGGAGTATTAAAATTAATATTATTTTTAATGAATTATTATTTTCATTAATTGTTATCTTTCTCCAGCAAGTGATCCACCCCCAATATGTTTCAATCCCAGAAGAGCCCCATTTATAAGAGTATGTGCTGAGATTAGCAATATTCGCATACGTAATGGAAATGCATTCGCCTGTTTAGATATAGTTGCAGATATAGCCAATTTTCCCGTTTATTCAGCCTCCTTTAGATGTTTTGGGTTAGTTATTGAATTTAACATTATTGAACAAAAATTATTATTCATTATAAAAAAATTATGTTTGACTTCAGCTTAGGATCATCGGGTTTGCAGACGGGGCTTAAACCAAAACCAGTATCTTCCGGCCCGAAACCAGTTAACTTGTTCGGAAGTGGAAATAATAATGAGGGTACATTATTGGATGCAGCTGGAGAATTAATAGGAAATAACGGTAATGGTTTATTACCACAAGGCGGTTTGTTTGGGCGACCAGGGGGAATCTTTGGAGGAGATGGCCCACTAGACGCTATTGGTGATGCCGTAGGAGAATTTTTCGGCGCTTAAAAACAAAGAATTTATTTATTTTGGTTAATTAAGTATTTATTTGTAAAATATGAATGTCCTATTTTTTTAATAAATTATTTTAAATAAAATTTTTGTTTTGAGACTACGGCCTTAAATGATACTATTTACTTTACATGAAGGAAACCCTATTAAAAACTTGAACTATTTACACATCAAATTTATATCATCATCTAACCCTTTCCAATCAAGAGTGTTATAATTTGTGAAAGTTAAGATGTCAATTTGTTTTCGCCATCATCATAGAACCGGTTATAATCTGTTCAGCAGAATTGGGACGAGTACGTTATTCATGCGACCGGCATTCGTGTAGCTTCGCGTTCCAATAAGCTTGAACATGAGAATTTGTGTTGTGTGGGTTATAGTGACACTATTATTGGATGATACACGAGGAAATGGTAAAGTAGCAATTTTTTTTACATACTAAAAATTAAATTAAACATGCAAAATTGTTATAATAATTTCAGAGATGTATGGGCGAACCGCAGACAATACAACGAGCAAACATAACAACAATTTCAATAAAGTTGAGGTTCCAGACAGTAATTTATTATTACTGGATAGGTTAAATTTAAGACAAGTCTCTACAATGGCACACTATAGTCGACAAAATTCGGAACAAAACACAACATCATCCAGGCGTTGCGTTTGTGCTCAAGGGGTCTGTAAATGTTGTACTGGTTATTTAATGGATTTGATAAATCAAAAGGCTTGTATGAAAATAACTTATAGTCCCGGAGAATTTGCTTTCGATGTTGCAATGTCAATGAACGACAGAGTTCTTTATGAAAACTCAATTTCTGGTAAATATATTAAAATTGGTTATTTTTGGATTATATTCAATTTTATTTAAATTGATTAAAGTCTTACTATTTTAGGTAAGAATCCAAAGCCGATGTGTATAAGTCCACCCAGATTATCAAATTTAAAAGTATGCGCAAAATTTTATAACGTTTTCTTTCCTGGACGAAATTTTCATTTTTGTTTAGAGATGACTGGTAAATGGCGATCATTTCAGTTATTCAATTTTGTTTTCGATTGTTTGCGGTAAGTTTAAGGTGTAGAAAAGGGATTCGTATGTTATTTTTTACGAAATAAGTTCCCTTGTATTTATTGTTATAATCTATATTGTCAGAATGGGCGCTGATGGGATAACTATGCTAAGTCCTGAAGAGAATGGTGGTATCGTTATTCCAAATCCCCAAGGGGGAGTTAACGCTGTCATTGATGCAGGGGAAGACGATATTGAAGATTATGATGAGAATGTAGTCAAGTCTTTTTTAAATATATTTGACGATTGACTATTAAATTTGATGTAGCCGTTTAGTTGTTAGAATATTTATAAACTAATAAATTAATTAGTTAGGCTGGGCTTTTTATTTTTATTGATAATAATTCCTAACATAGTGATTTGATTTCATAAATTATATTTTTTATTACGATTATATACTACAATTATACTCTTGAGACAATATGATAATCCATATATCGGTAAGACCTCCCTACACAAGGTTATCTAAATGAAGGTGAAAATGTTTTGGTCGATGCAGCAAAAATGGATATTTAATGATCGCTAGTGGTGGTGTCTTTGTATGCGCAGGAATTTCTCCGTAGAAAGTCCTCGAAGCTAGTTGCGCTCTTACTGCGCGCATCATGCATACAAATAAAACCGTTCAACCTTAATCTTTTCGTGTTGACGTAACTGTACAACGTGAAATCATTTCAGTAGTGTCCCTTGAGCCAGCAAGAATAAAATAAGTCAATATTATAACCGGAAAAATGAAAATGAAAGTGAATACGTTATTGATCTTTATTGTGTGTGTGGTCATTTGTGTGACAGAAGGTAGGCGATTAGTATCTGAGTATTTTAATTACTGTAACAAACATTAATTACTGCTTTTATTGCTATTTACAGGATACGCCTACAAAAATAAGAAATCTTTGTTTGATACTGTTAAGGAGGATAATTCTATGGACGTCTCTGATTTCTCTGTTTATTACAATATAGAAACAAATGAGGTAATAATTTATTTACGTTATTGCATTGATTAATTCAAATAAAATTACTACTGAGGTAAATAAAAAAATATTAACACGCTTATTTTCTAAAAATATCAACTTACATAATTGGTACTTAATGTAAGTTTTGTTAAAAATTTACATTTTCCTAGACAATAAAAAAAATGATGCCCAGACCTTGGTACAAGCCTGGTTGGCTTCTTAGACTTCCGTTTAGAGGCGGTCCTTGTGAGTGTGACGGCTATCAATGTATTTGCTGCACGGGTATTCGGATTCAAGCTTTTAAATTTGACAGAAGAAGTAAGATAATTAATTATAAATATATTATCTTTGATGTTGTATATGTTTAATATATGGTGTATTTCTTTGATTTTAGCTAAACGATTGTAATATTACTATTATTTTCGTATTAATGAACGGGTGTGATGATTATTATTTTCTCTCTTTAATTTATAGATAAATAATGATCTATTTAACAATACTTAAGAACTTGGGGATGCTTTTCATAAAAAGTCAAGTAATAAAAGAACATTGTGCTATTTAATTACGAAAATTAAATTTATAGCCTTCTTTATTTTCAGCATGTACGAAACTTACATATGAACCACAAAATTCTACCCTGGATTTAGAAGTGGTCATGAATAATGCAAGTGTCTTCAAGAACACTTATTCAAGTGAGCAATTTAATAAAGAATATTTAAGTTTAATTATAAATTAATTAAATAATATTAAAACTAACATGTATGTACGTATGTTTTACCTATATAAATTTAAAAAAATGCATATTTGACTTAAACCGTATTTACGTGCATAGGTTTTGATCTAAAGATTTTTATTCATCGTTTTATTAAATTATTTATTTTGTTTTATAGGTAGAAACCTACCACCATTTTGTATTCCGGTCCCAGTACCCTACCTACCACCTGGATTGGTAGACATGTGTGTTAGACTGTTTGACGTTACATTCCTTGATCAAAAGCTACACGTCTGTATGGATATGGACACCAGGATAGACAAAGCTCCAGTAGTGGTATGGTTCTCTATCTGTTTACTTATTATAGCTAACATCAACTCATTCTTAGAACGTGCTTCGAAGGCAGTCCTAGGAATATTTTTTCATATTTGGTTAGGTAGAGTGAATGGCTTGAACGGTGAAGGTGAGTCTTTAACGCGTTAGACAGGGCCCCCTTCAATCTACACCTGGGTCGAACGTCCCAGGCACTGTTGACGCTCCTCTCCCTACAGTGCGATGGACCCGGCTCCCACACCGTGAATCCATTGAATGCTGAGAAGTTTCGTCTCATAATTTAAATTTAACATAAAATATGATTAGATCAACTTTTATATTGTTTTTTTTTTTGGCAAAAAAATAATGATTTTAAGAATGCAGTATGAGTTTTATATTGCGAAAAATGTTGGTATAATTATAGTCAAATATGTTATGCATATTTATAGATACTCCATTTCGATTGTATGGACATGGGTTTCGGTGGAGTGGGATTATCAAAACCAGGAGGAGCAAATATTATATCAAACGATTCTATAACGACAACAGAAGAACCAATTCAATTGGATAGTGATGTTTATGACGCAGTTACAGAAAGAGCTGAAACAACGACAGAAGTGTTCCCAAATAGTATAAAATACATTTGATATATTTACTGCACCTCAATTCATTTCAATGTAGTTTACATTTTAACTATTTGTATAAATAGTAAATTTATTGTATCTTATAATATTTAAAATAGAATTATAGGATGATGATTCACAATTAGATTTTTATTAAAAAAAATATTAAATCAAAATAGTATGCAGGAATAAAAAAGTGCATTCGGTAACATTAAAAACATTGAGAATAATAACAAAAAAGCAAAAAAAATTAATTATGATATTTTATGCCGTAAATGCTGTCCCCTTAATATAATTAGTGCCGAAGATTTTCATAATGTCTATATTTGATAGTTCATTTTACAATAAAAGTATAAAAAAACGATTCCATAATAATGAATTCCAGAAATTAAAAAGCTGAGTTACTATTAGCTAAATATAAAATAATATCAATAATTTATTTCGATACTATAATTTAAATTAACACGGTCTTTATACAAAACTGTTATTACATCAAACAAACAGAATATCACATTTTGACACACCGGTTTATTTGAGCAATTTCATTACTGAAGTATTTCATAACATTAGAACAATACAAAAGCTTTTTATTGCACAACAAGCGCTACTGAAAGTTGTACAATACACATGAATTACTCGACAAACCTTTTATATTTATAATATACAAAATAAAAATATATCGCTAGTCATTAAACAAAGTAGTGAAAATAGGGATATAAGTAAAATAAGTGCATAAACTATTCTAGCTGTAAGCTTGACATATTTGAATGCAATGCTGAGGTCATGTCATTTTAAATTAAGTGCATCGTGGTATGAAATGATTCGTTTCACGTAGAGAAAAGTAGCTCAAACGACCAATTACAAAAAATTGCTTTTCTGAAATCTGATATTAGAAAATTACTTAATTAGAGAAGCTTATATAGCTTATTTTTTTTTTCTTATAACTCTACTACGTTAAACGAATCTTGAACTAATGAGGTCATTTTGGAGTATTTGATTATAATCATCATTTGGAATACTTAAAGATATGAATGACGTATATTGGTTGCATTTCTACGTACCTGCAGCGTATTACTACCACATAAAAATATGTTGCTGAATATGGCAACACATTATGAAGTATCGATTGGTTACTTGTGGACTGTGCTGTTGATAGCGTTAAATATATTAAAATTATTCTAAAATATTACTTCATTGTATTTGGTTAATTAAAATTTTGAGTATATAAGATGGCTGACGACCAACAGAAAAATGAGAAATTTTATTATAGTGACCGTGCAGTAAAAATATGCACCTATTACGTTTTGACTCTAACTTTTGTTATATTATTTATAAAACTATATTTCAGTATTTAATTAATTTTTAAAGTATTCGCTCAAAATTAAGTTGCCAATTTTTTTTTAATATTTTTGTATTTTTTTAATAAATATATTTTTTGATAATATTCACATTTTGAAAATAATAATTTAAATTTATTTATTGTTATCGGTGCATTTGCTTGTATGATTAACATTGAATTCGTGTAAACGAAGACAGATGTTAAATTTAAATGCTGCTTGGCGAAATGTTTATGTAGTAGAAAATATAACATCTGACGACTGTAGCGAAATGTGTAAGTATGTTATCTTAATAGCGATTCAAAATTAAGTTTTATGGATATTCATATTAATATATAGGTACTATATTATATTATTACTATATTAAGATATTATCTCACGTTAGAGGTGGGTGGAGGGTTATTTGAGTTAATTACCTAATTTTTTAGGTAATCAGATTAGTATCAGTGGTACTTTAGTAAAAATGTTAGTGAATTCTGCATAGTCATTAGTATTATGATAAGCTTTAATCAATCCTCTATGAAGTCAGAGGCGGGGCAATATTTGAAATTAGTCGAAAATTTGCCCGCCAAAGTACCTGTACAAATTAACGGATAAACTTCCAATACTTGAACAAGGCTCTACGATTATTTTATCCGTGTATGTCCGATATTTTTCTGAGATTTTTATTAAGTCGTTGACCTACATCTTATGACTGAAAGATTTTTGGAAATGCCATCCATTAACTACAAAGACCTTTCGAATACAGTGCCTCTTTGACAGCTTGTCCAACTATTTCAATGATTTGGCGTTCCGAAATGTTTTTCGATGAGTTAAGTGAGTATCTGTCTTTTATATTTAATTGAAATCATTATGTAGATCCATTTAGCTAACGAAATTTAGGATAAATAACGGCAGTAATGTTTTTTTATTGATGTAAAAATATTTTTGTAACTACATTTGTCTAAAACTATATTTTGGGATTTAATATGTACTTATATGTTCATGGTACAAGAAAAGACCTTCACCTCGCCTTACCATGATTACAATTAGCCAAATAAATTTTAAATGACTTGCTAAATTTCAAAATGTATGTAAATCAAAACAATTAAAATCCAAAAATATAGTTTTGTTATATTATTTGTTAATATTGAAAAATTCTAGTCATTTATTTCGTTATTGTTTCAGAAGGACCAGAAAAGGAAGACATTCAATCAATAAAAAAAAATATCTAGAAAATTGAGAATAAAATGAAATCTGCTTTGTAATAAGTATAAATATTATTAATATTAAACTGTCAAGTAATATACAAGAACTTCATTTATTTCATTCAAAGCTCTGAAATCAAACCTTTAAAAATAAATAGAAAATTTGGCAAATATATACAAGCTATAATAGGGTTGTTTTGCCAAACTAATCCAGACATTTTAGTTTTAGGTATGACAACAATAAATTTACCTATATAATTATTGTTATCAATGAAGAAGGACCTACTTTAGTTGCTGTTATATTTATCCTCCAATATAAATCCACTGTTCTTATAAGAAAAACTTAAATTATCTGTATACATAGGGAATTACCCATTCAAGTCAAGGACACATTCAATATTCGTATTTTATAGCTTGCATACCAGAATAATATATTTTCTTCTTCACAAGACTAATATGCTGAGAACCGGGAACAGCAGACATTAATAAGTTTTAAATATTAAAAAATAATATTAAAGTTCTTATACATCATGGTCTAATAACTACAAAGTCACACAGCATTGTGTATGAGATTACTTATTAAAGAAGGTTAAAATATTGTACAAATTAACTTCTCAATATTACATACAATATCAGCAAAAGGGGAGAGATTGTGTTTTATTGCAGTGTAATGGATTTAACCTTGTATTGACCCTAAAAAAAAAATTTAATTGAAACATCACTTCCCGTCCTGTGAAATGTATTAACTATTTAAATATAATAACCAATTCAAGAGAAGAACCTATACTTTCCTTTTGAATTATTATCTGTATAATATGGGTTCCTATATTATGAAACTTATAATAGCTTTTATTCAAATTTATGTTCCACATATGTAGGTTTGAAAATTTATTATTAAATTTCATAATTTATTTAAAAATTGTTAAGGCTTATTAAATTACTTGGACAAAGTTTTACCATATATAATTTTATATATATTACTAAAAAATATGTAAAAAAAATATTTTCATGTTAAATTAAAAGGCAATATTATTTCCAGTGTGCCAAAATTTAAAGAGGGTTTAAAGCAACACATTAATTTAAGCAACCTGTTGTTTTGGTTGTGAATGTGATTCCGGATTGAATATTATGAAACCAGCATATCATCAAAACATGTAAGTTTCAATATAGTATAATGTATAATATTACATGAATATATCTATAACATATTTACTAAACTTTATATTGGAATGTCAAATATCTTCCTCCCGCTTTTTCTGTATCCAGCATTCTGCGGGTGGTTTAAAATGGTTTAATGACTAACTCGCATCTTTTGGACGATATCACGAGATGCCACATGCCGGTGTAACTCGATGTTTTTCATGATTTTATCGGTATTTATCCGCACAGGTCTTCCTCCGACGGGCTTATCCATGGTGTCCTTTTCACCAGCTCTGAATCGTCGAAACCATTCCTCAACGGTTCGAAGTGATAGAGTAACATCCCCCTAAACACCGTTAACCTCACGTCACGTTTCTCTAGCGGATTTACCTTTAACGAAGGAAAATTATAAGATAGCTTAAATAGCGAGAGTGAACCTGTGTTTTCACGTCTGTAACTGTTGAACACAACATCCGAACAATTCTATATTTTTTGGATCCGTATTGACTATTGCTGTTAGCCCTATTGGCTGTTACAGCGACACCGGGAGGGGTGGGCGGCCCGATGGGACCTGCCCGTTTAATTCGGGCTATTCAAAATTCATGCATAGCGTCATTTTATAGGTTCTGTCAAAATCTGTCAAATTAAAGCATTGCCAGATAGGAGTTCTTTAGCGGTTTGTAATACATAGCCGCGAAATTTAAAAGATAAAAAGGCGGAAGGGAGATATTTGACAACTTATTATTAAATAATATGACAGCAGAATAAATAGTAACAATTTATTATTTAATTTACTATGTTAGTAAATCTCAAGATCTAAAATTTTCATATGGGTAGGTAGAAACGAAATAAACTTTGTAAAGCTAGTAGATACATTTTGCCCTCCGCGAAGATGTCATTTTCTGTTCAAAAAATTATTTCCATGGCGTTACTAACAGCCTGCTTTATCTGCTCAATAATAAAAAATTTATTCACTATAAATTTCAACAGAGTCCATGGAACTTACAGCCAAATGCGAATCTGTTACTGAAGAGACAAATGCTTCAAAAGCACCTTTTTCACGTGCTTTATTTATCAGAACAGCCACAATTTACAAAACGGTCTAACGCTTTTGATTAAATTCAGATGTTATGTTATTATTTGCTGAAGTTTTCTTTAATTATTTCTATTGGAAATTTTCACGATTTATTTTTTATTTTAAAAATAGATTAGTAAAGTAATAGATATAGAGTAGTGCGATGAATATATAAAGAAATATATCTATATTTTTAAAAATGAAATTGTGTCGTTTTATTTATTCTTAAATGATGCTATTTTCGTTTTCAAAATTGCGATATAGAACCAAAAGAGTTCTGTTTTATATCAAGTAGGTAAAAGAATGTATCAAAAATGCAATTTTACTTGCAGTCTTTAAAGATATTTGTAAAATAAACTTATTAAGAATGTGCATTGCAGCAAAAACTCTAATCCACCTTTTAGTTGAATTATGGAGTAAGTTGTTAATAGTATCAAATGCTCTATTTCCGGTGACGCTGTTAAAAGCCGCAGGGCTAACAGCATTATACATTAGAAAAAAAAGTATCAAATGAAATATGTATAACAAAGGAAACCAATCTAAAATCGAGAAGTTTTCAAAAATTTGTCGGCCATTTTATTTTCCCGTGATAACATTTAAGCAGGCTGAATTGATTTGAAAGATCAGGAGTAGTAGAGTAACATGGCTGCAACAGAAATAAACAAAATGGAGACAATTATTGACTATCCATATAATTAATATGACTGTGCCTCTGGCTACCCGTTAAAAGTCAAAGCGTGTGACTATTCCCCGTCACCCAACTCCCCGTTAGGCAAGAGGCGTCCCAAAGACGTTATCCTTAATGCTGACGATAAAATAACAACCGACATTACAGATACAATGACCCCATGACTCAGAACAACACCTACACACCGCCTTCGCCGGCGAAAACGAGGACCTACTTCTGAGCTACCTTCTTAGCTTATTCGTGTTACTGAAATAATAAGCCTATCATAACATATGCAGTTGCGTTTTTAACAGTAAAAATACTTAAATTGGTTGTAAAGTGTACTTTACAACTGAATTAAATTAAAATAGTATCGAAAATTTTACATTAACTTGGTAGCCGAGTGTTAATATTTGTATCACATTTTATTGGCATATTCACAAAGCAGCATAATAGAACTTGCTAGGAAGATCATGCGTTGTTTTTAATTAATTATGGAATGTTTAATTTATTTTAGTAAGATAACTTGAGGTTTGGATGTTCTGAATGAATAAAATATGAAATCGATGCTTTTCATAAAATGTTTTTTTTTTCTAGGTGGGTTATACCAAGGCAATAAAGGCATTAAAAATACCAGAACTCCTAGTTTTGAGATTTAGAAAAACATTGTTTATATTATTTCCAAAAAAAAAATCTATGTTCTGATTTTTATAAGTAAATATATATATAAGCTGTTGGTACATTCAATGTCTGTGTCAATGATGACATTTTGGTAACATTAACTGTCAAAGTCAAAAGCGCTATTAATTTTGTGGTATTGATTGGGGTTGTAATTATTATTTTAAGATAATTCCGAAAGTAAATGGTAATATATTTTGTCTATATTTTGTTTATTTTTGGTATGAAATGGGTGACATTGATGATTATTATGATGGTGATGGGTTAGTAAAGTCGTGCATGTGACAATATTTTCATTCTTTATTTCAATTGGTATCATTTTTTGAATAATTTTGTATACCGTTGGGTTTTCTTATCATAACACACTAACATCCCTTTCTTTAACTTTCTTTTTCATTTTTACCCGGTTTGTTCTTTATCGTTTTTATATTTAACTTTAATATATTCCTTTCTCATGAATTTTATTTTACTTCATTTAAAATATTTTGTTTTGCTTAAATAATATGAAATAAATAGGTAAAGGATTAACCGTGAGGTCATAGCTGATTCATTAAATAAAGTATTTTTGTCGTCATCAAGTGGGGATAAAACAGTGTAAGTATTATTTGTTACACTTACCTTGTCATTATGGAAAAAATATTTTGTAATTGTATGGTAATCAACATCTTACTACTATTATTTTACATTAATAGTTTTTGTTAACCTGCACCATAATATTTTGTTAATATAATGTGTAAGTTATTTGTTATATCTATTAAAAAGCAATGCATTATTATTATGTTTAAATTTAATAAATTTACAGGACAATGGATTCCATGCCAGCAGCTCCAGAAGTAGTTTATAATTGGGTTGATATAACATCAGATTTCTTTAAATATATTCAAGGTAATAACAAAATCTGAATGTCTATAGCAAAGTATTCATTTAGTGTCCATTTGTCAAAACTTCTCTTCTTAATAACTACTTTGCATGAATTATACTAGTTTAATAAATTTTCCATTTCAATGTTTCTTTTATGTGTAGATTCTATGAAGTTAATGAAAAAAATTTATTCATTTTAATAACATATGTTACAAAATGATGTGTCCAATATTTTGTACTATTTTGATTCTTAATAATTATTATTAAAAAAGTAATGTTAACATAAATGTTACTAAGAATTTCTACATATGTATCTTTTATTGGCTATTACATAATTTATTCTATATAGTATTGGCAATTTACTCTTTCACTAGATAGTTTTGATAGTGATTAATAAAAAAATAATTCAAATTTTATTTTTAATTTTTATTTCTTTTATTTACAGTATAATATCATTTACTTTCAGATTTGCAATTAGGTGAGCTGCTTCATGATGGTCACCTTTTTGGCCTCTTTGAAGCTATGTCAGCTATTGAAATGATGGATCCTAAAATGGACACTGGGATGTTGTGTAATAGAGGCAACCCTAAACCTATCAACTTCCAGCAGGCTGTGGCAGTAAATATATTAAAATTTAATTATGAATTTGTTTTGTCTATTTACTTCTTTTATGTATCCCAAAAACTATGTAGTAATTATAGCAATGAAGCCAAACTGATATCTTACATAATAATAAGATCTAAGATTTTCGCAAGTATTCATTAGCATAAAATTAATATTTTTCAGATTTATGATTATTTTTAACATCATGTCACATGAAACATGGGGAGTTTTTTGTTAAAAATAATCATAATAGTAAGTCTGAAAAATGTTAGTTTTTTTTTAACATTTAGCATTCTGGATTTATTTGTGTTACTCATTGCTATATAAGTATTTAATGAATGTTATATTTTCAGTGTGGTAAATTAAAAATTGATAATCTTGAGCCATCTGAGATCATAGGCATCATTGATGCGACCATGGCCTGTATTGTTTCCTGGTTGGAGGGACATTCACTCGCTCAGACTGTTTTCACAAACCTGTATTTACATCAGCCCCACTCTATAATTAATAAAACTTTAAAGGCATACTGCATCGCTGTGTATAAATTACTGGATTGCATCAAAGATTGCATTAATAAGTAAGTGGGCGTTTTACTACCAGCTTTCAATAATTATTCTCCATGATAATGTATAAGAATGTTACCCTAGTTATAAATCCTGCTATATTATAATTCTTAAAGAATACAGGGTTGTATGGATGTTTGTTGAGCTTCTACCTAAAATATGCTGAACCAATTTTCATGAAACTTGCTAACAATATATTTTAGATATCAAAATAAGAAGTTTAGAAATAGAACAGTTGGTTTAGTAATAACATTAGTATCTAACTCTTCTTATATTGCATGACTATAGAGCACAAGTATTTGAAGAGGAAGATTTTCTACCAATGGGCTATGGTTACCGGTTAGGCTCTAATCCTCAAATGGGTAATGTCTATGATGCTAGTCTTGAAGTGAGTGAACAGAAATGTACTGCAATGCTAAAGGAACAAGAAGAAGAGTTGAATAAGAAGGCAAGAAGCAATGATGATGAGGTATTGTCCAAAGATATTTCAAATTTATATAATAAAGTTCATATACTGAAACATTTATTTTACCATTTGCTATTTTAAATTTCATTTCAATTGGTGTGTTGTAGGCAAATGACCTCTGGGCAGCTCTGGCAGCTAGAATCCGATTCACCAGGATGTTCTATCAAGCTTTATTGAAAATAACTAAGAAAGATTCACAATCCGGTGCCGATTGTGTTACACTCCTCAATGGCTGCTCAGAAATGATCAAAGTCATAATTAAAACTGTGGGCAAGGGCACCCAACCTGCCGAAAATTGTAAGAAATGAACATTTCATTAGAGCTATGAAAGTGATAATATCAATACTAACATAAAATTATTGCAAATTTGTTTAATTATATTTTTATATCATTGAATTCAATTTAAAGTAAATTTACATTATAATGAAGAACAATTACTTTTTGAAAATTTTTTTACTTGTTACAGTAAATAAAATAAACTGATAACACATTAAATGATTTTATATCTATTCTTGTTTTGTTAATAATTGCAGCAGACACCCCAAATCCGATGGGATTCGAACCTATGGTGAACCAGCGTTTATTACCGCCAACTTTCCCACGGTACACTCGGATCAAGCCTCGTGCTGAAGCACTGCAATACTTTGAGGAACTAGTAACCAGGTTAAGACATGCCTGGAAGATCACATCATGTACTAACTTTCATACAGCTTTGGTATGTCGCTAAATATGTGCTTTGTGCGACTTGTTTAATGTATTTGAATATTGATTACTTATTCCCTCTATTTGATAGACTAATGGTACCAAAATTCCAATGCTATTGCCATCTAAAAACAAAATTTCATCTAAATCTACTTAGTAAATTGTGTGATTGATTAATGATTATATTTTCTGATCGAAGTAAATTGAACTGAATTCTCAAAATATTTGTATATCTCTTTATAATTGTAGCTCAAAGTAAAGAGTTTTTATATATAATATTGGCTAAGTAGTAGTATTATTTGTTAAATAGGTTGTTTTATATTAAAAAATTCGTTTTTGTAGGACTTCTTCATGGAGTTTAGTCGACAGCGGGCTTGTATATTATCAAGGTCAGCGCTACAGTTGCTGTACTTGAGTCCATCACCAGCGTCCACATCAATATCGTTGGGTTCAGCGAATGTGCCACCAGGTCAACGACCCCACGCCTTTGTTGAAATACTAAGAGAATCAGTCAAAACCTTTGTGAACCCACCCGCATTAAGCGGGAAGACTGCTTCTGGTGTTAATCCTTCTGTAAGTATTTTGTGAAATATAATCATTTATTTAGCGATGAAAATATTAAAAATTTAAGGTTTAGTATTTTATGTTCATATATTTAAAGCCATATATATAACCATAGTTATATATATTTATATATGTTTCAGGCTCGAGAGTTGGTAGAGAATTTTTTAAGTCGTTGTGTCCGTCCGTTCACGGTCCTTGTACAAGTCTGTGGGCACAACCGAGCGAGGCAAAGGGACAAACTTGCACTGCTATTGGATGAGTTTGCTGCATTACAGGAAGAGGTTAGTCTAATTATT